>JAJMFS010000011.1:0-308601 GCA_030574815.1 Yamadazyma germanica | reverse complement strand
CCATATACAACATACGAAACTCTATACCCATATAACCTGTTCACCTACCTATATCACTCTTCTCCATCTCCTCCCTCTCCTCCAACCCCAATCTCATCCATCTCAGTCTCACTCCTCACGAAAATAAATACTATCTTGTATCATACTGTACTATATGTCTCATAACAAGTACTATCGGCCCAAACAACCGAAATACTACAACCAGTACCTGTCACAAAAGACTTTCCTGTCACATAATTCATCCTATCAATCAAATAATCTGTACCCATCCTATAACCGGTCTTATTCATCTCAATCTCAGCTGTCTTACCCATCTTCCAAAAATGATAAATCTACCTACACCACCGACATAGCTGCCAATCCGGTTGAAGGAACCAGTATGACCACGGGAATTAATCCTGGTGATGCCAAATTTCCCGTGCTTATACTACATTCCGATCATTGTATATCATCTGCAAATGAACCTGGTAAAAACTATAAAGTATCTTATGATCCGGAATTCGATAAATCCCTTTCGAAAGCGGAGAAGAAACTAAAACACGTGAAACTTAAATACCATGATCCTTTGGCTACTCCGAAGGATCCAAGATTGTCTTTTCCCGGAGGCTTGGACACTTATTTGAACAAACCTAATAAGAGATCGAAGAAATTCCCATTCAAACAACTTCCTCAGTCAAAATTTGTTTATGATTCTGATTCTTTGGGCCCTGAACCGGCAACCGAATTGGTGTTATGGGATTTACCCAATACTATTAGTGAAATTTACTTATCGAATTACTTTAAAAGTTATGGTAATCCTATAAAGGACCTTAAATTCGTAAATGACTCTGAAAATGGGGTACCGCTAGGAATCGCCTCGTTTAAATTCGTGGGAAATGTTGAAAAATCTGCCAGATTGGCTGGTAAAGTGATACAGGATTTCAAACAACAAGGTTTAAGACTAGACGGGGTGCATGTCAAACTAGGGTTGAACGATGATAAATTATTGGAAGCTCGGGTTAAATTCGCTGAATCAAAACTTAAAGCTTCTTTGATCAAGTTACAGGAAGAAAGAATGCAAGAAAGAAGACTCGAAGAGAAAAAAATGGAGAAAATCCCTGAAAAGAAGCAAGAAAAGCCGGAAGAGAAGGATGTAGAAAAGCCTAAATCTTCTGAACTAAAAACAAATATAACGATCACATCAGTTATAAACAAAAATCGTGTCGTGTCAGGAGTCTTTCTACCTAACGATTTAAATAAATATATCAAGGACCGACCATTTATATTTATACGTGATAAGTATCTTTCCACAAGAAACATCTCTTCACAAAATATCAAGCGAAAATTGAGTAAATATAGTTGGACAAGGGTTTTAGGTGAAAGAGAAGGGTTCTTCATAGTGTTCAATTCATTGAAAGAATGTGAAAGGTGCTTTTATCAAGAAGATGGTAAGAAATTTTTTGAATTTAGGATGATCATGGAACTATGTGTGCCTGAACTATTCAAAGGCGACGACGATTCTGATAAATCGGTAGATGTAGTGAATGAAACGACCAATATGTTGATCAAAGATTTCCAAAGCTACTTAACAAAGGATATTAGAGAAAGAGTTATCGCTCCTGTTATATTAGATTTATTGAGGGATGAGCATTATCCCGATTTAGTTTCTGAATTGAAGGCCAAAGAAGCAGAAGAGAGGAAAAAGACTCAAACCCCGATTATATCTAACAATACTCTAAAACAAGATGCTTTATCTATATTGGCATCGAGAAGACATCAAATATTGCCTTCGTTCAGGAAGAAGACCAATATCGATTCGCCTAAAAAGAGGGCTATTATACCCATGCTGCATGCGCTTAATTACGATGTCGATTCAGAAGAATCGGAAGATGATTCAAGTAGTTCAATGACTCCCGTTGCGTCTGGCTTGAAAAGGCAACTTAGTTCCGCCACTAGTGTTACCACCGATGATCAAGAAGATTCACATAAACAAAAGAAACTCAAACGAAGCTTTCTTTATGAATCTTCTGGAGATGAACAAGAAGAGGACCTGGAAGAAAAGGAAGAAGAAGTTGAAGAAGGGATTGAGGATAAAATGCAAGTTGACGAAGATTACTCACAAATGGATGCTGCATTTCAACCAACTCTTGACTTCCCTCAACCAGTTTATGAAGGAGATATTGACATTTTCACAGATAAACTTGATCTTGACCAATTAAACAAAATAATCAAAGATGAAGAAGATTATGAATTAGTCAAAGAATTATTAAAAGATCAAAGTCCAAGTAAAGAAATTAAAAATATGGAATATTGGGCCTGGAAGACCCGAGAATCTTCAAGAAACGTCCCTGATATCGTCCAAGATCAAGAAGAGTTAATACTACCACTCGATACAAGACTCGATTCAATTACTGGATCATTTAAAAGCGATGGATACAAAAAGATACCCGATAGTGATAAAATTGAATATTTGCCACATAGGAGAAAAATCCATAAACCCTTGAAGACAATTCAACATGACGATGACGACGCCGAGAAAAACCAGCAAAATAATATCCATAGTTCGAGAGTTAATAGGGCTAACAACAGGAGATTGGCAGCCGATATAAGTGCCCAAAAGCAAATGATTGGCAGTGAAACTGATATCTTGAATTTGAATGCGTTAACCAAGCGGAAAAAACCGGTTTCCTTTGCCAGATCGGCCATTCATAACTGGGGGCTTTATGCTCTAGAACCAATTGCTGCAAAAGAAATGATTATTGAATACGTTGGTGAAAGTATTAGACAACAAGTAGCAGAACATCGGGAAAGATCATACTTGAAAACCGGTATTGGATCTTCTTACTTATTTAGGATCGATGAAAACACCGTTGTTGATGCCACGAAAAAGGGAGGTATAGCCAGATTCATTAATCATTGTTGTAGTCCAAGTTGTACAGCTAAAATCATTAAAGTCGAGGGTAAGAGGAGAATTGTTATATATGCTTTACGAGATATCGATGCCAACGAAGAGTTAACCTACGATTACAAGTTCGAGCGTGAAACTAATGATAATGAAAGAATTAGATGTCTTTGTGGTGCTCCGGGTTGTAAAGGATTTCTTAATTAATAGACTATCTAGATATAGAATATACGCGTATAACCTGAAAATTTGGTACTGAAAATTTGGTACTGAAAAATTGAGTCGATAATCTATATCAATGCTAAGAGGCCTAATACGAAATGGGACTCGTAAAGGAAATTGTAAAGCTCTATACATGGGTCACCAACTCCTCGATTTTGTCCCCAGCCAATTCAAAAACCCCTCCAGAAATTCCGTCGTTTTTTACTCGTCTACCCCAGATTTAGATCGGTCAAAGACATATTTACCAGATGATATCGCTGAATGGGACAGAGGTGGCAAAACAAAGGAAAATAGTTTGACCCCGCTTTATTCGATGTGTAAGAAATACATCGATGCTAATCCAGGGGCTGTATGTTTAGTGCAGGTGGGTAGTTTCTATGAATTGTACTTTGAACAAGCAGAGGTATATGGTACCAAATTAGGCCTTAAAGTGGCCACCCGGAAAACGTCGAATTTTAATATACCCATGGCGGGGTTTCCACTAGTCCAACTTCAGAAATACGTCAAGATGCTAGTGCTGGATATACAAGTAAATGTAGCTATAATTGATCAGTTTCCCAATAATCTGAACTTGAGTGATAAAATTATTCATCGGAAAATCTCTAGGATTATTAGTCCTGGGACGTTAGTTGATGAGACTTTCATGAACTATAATGAAAACAACTATTTGTTGGCCATTCTGTTTCCACCCAATTGTACGAAACAACCTTATGATCTTGATTTACCAGTAGGTATTAGTTGGATCGATCTTTCTGTGGGGGATTTCTATGTACAAAAAACAACATTATCAGAGTTAATATCTGATTTAGCTAGGGTTAATCCCAGTGAGATAGTCTTATCAAGAGACTTGTTAAATGAAGATTTAAGCGCTTGGTACCCTGGATTACAAGATTTGAAGAAGTATTTCTTAAGATATCATAAAACTGTATATAATGATTTGAAATTACTGTTCAAAACCAACGTAAATAATATCAGAAAACATATTGAGAAGTTGGGAATCCGTGAAGAAGCGGCCATGAATATGGTCTTGTCATATGTGAATGTCAATCTTCCTGAACGTAATCCTTCTTTGGACTTGCCTGTACAGTATTGGAATGAGAAATATCTTCAAATGGACAGCAGAACTCGAGATGCATTGGAATTAATTGAAAGAAGCAGTGGATCAAGTGGGAAGAATTTGAGCGTTGGGCTGCTTTTGAATACTATAAAAAGGACCATAACCCCTTCAGGTACAAGATTGTTGACTGAGTGGATAAAATCCCCAATTTTAGACGTCAGTGAATTAAAATATCGTCAAGATTTCGTTAGATTATTCCTCCATAATCCTCATCATGGAATAATCATTACTGAGTTGTTGGGTCAACTTGATGATTTCATAAGAAGTGCCCAAAGATTAGCGTTGAATACTGGTGATACTATAGGAAATTTGAAATCTGTGGCTCAAGGCTTAAAAACGGCTGCTAGATTAAAACAGTATCTTGAGGAGAATCAACCCGAACCTTATCAGCATTTAATCAGCAAGTTTCTTGGAGATTTCCAAGTTCCTGAAGGTATAGCTGATGAAATTAATGATACATTTGAAGAAGTTTTAACGCAAGTTGAAGAAGACCAAGAAGAGTTGAGGAAATTCATAGTTAGAAGAAACCATACCAAGGAATTAGCTAGCTGTCATGATGAACTAGATTTGTTCAAAAAACAAGAAACTGAATTATTGAATTCAATCAGACAAGAGTTGGATGAAGTTGATCCAAAACTTGCGATATCAAGTAAAAAGCAGCATGGGAAATTTTACGATGTTCTACATATCACTGGTAGAGCTAAACTGATTGAGGAGGTTCATAGAAAATTCCATGATGATATAAGGGACAAAAGGAAAAATTTTGTACTTCTTAAACCAATTGAGTGGAAACTTTTACAACATGAACTTGGTCAACAAGTGGAAAAAATCGAGGCATTAGAGAACAAAATAATCAATGATTTGAAATTCAAGACTGTTGATAAAGTAGTAGAAATTCGTAGGTTAAGTAAGTTACTTGATTTTCTTGATATAACTTTATCATTTTCAAATTTAACCAAAGAATTTAATCTTGTGTGTCCCCAATTTATGAAAAGCAACCAATTAGTGGTAGAACAAGGGCGACATTTAGTTGTAGAATCAAGTTTGAAGAATATTGGGACCAACTTTATTGATAACGACGTGGATTTGAATTCATCTAAAAGAGCTTGGGTTATAACCGGTCCAAATATGGGAGGTAAGAGTACATTTTTGAGACAAAATGCAATAATCATCATACTTGCCCAAATTGGATGCTTTGTTCCAGCTAAATCTTGTAAAGTAGGACCCGTAGATAAATTATTTACCAGAATCGGAGCATCTGACGATTTGTTCAATGATCTAAGTACTTTCATGGTTGAAATGGTCGAGGTCAGTAATATTTTGAAACATGCAACTAAGAGTTCCTTCGCTATAGTGGATGAAGTTGGTAGAGGTACAAGTGGAAAAGAAGGATTAGCTATAGCATATTCTACATTATTAAGTCTTGTTTCATCCAATAAATGCCGTACATTGTTTGCCACACACTTTGGGAATGAGATCAACCAACTTTTTGAAAAAGATGGTTATGATGGTAAACATCTTGGATTCTACAAGACAGGAGTTATTGAGAATATTTCGGCCGGTAAGAAGCATGTAACCATTGATCATAAATTATTTCCAGGAATTAGTGATAAAAGTTACGCTATAGAAGTGGCACAATTAGCAGGATTCCCCAAAAAGAGTCTTGCTATAGCCAATAGAGCATTGTCATATTTAGCATAATATATATTGATATAATCATTTATTCATTTGGTTTTTGAGTAATTGTTCCAAAACCTTCAATTGTTCAGGAGATGCATTTGCAAGGGCATTAGATAAATCAGTGTTCTGGTTGGTATTATTACTTTGGTTATAGTATCCGTTCATATTCTGCATGGGGTTTATTTGATTTTGGCTCATTTGATTTTGGCTCATTTGATTTTGGTGCATGTTCATGTTGTTCATGTTCATGTGGCTCATCTGATTCATGTTCATTTGTTGCATAGGGTTCATATTCTGAGGCACGTTCATATTATTCATTGGACTTTGATTCATTTGATTTCCAAAATTTCCATAATTCCCATATTGGCTCCCATATTGGTTATATTGATTAGGGTACTGATAAGGTTGAAAATTCTGCTGGAATTGTTGAAAATGTGGAGGTTGTGGTATGGAAGGAGGAAGTGATTGTGGAAGGGACGATGGAAGCGATTGTGGAAGAGACGATGGCAAAGATTGTGGCCCTGGTTGTCTGGAAGGTTGTCTCGGTTGAGCTGTCGGGTTCATTGATTCATCTGGGGCATTATATGACGTAAAAGTACTATTCAGTTTCTGGGGTTTTGGTTTCTTATCCCCCAGCTTTTTGGTCTTCCTTTTCTTTTTTGCCGCCATTTCTTTTTCATCATCAGAGAATTCTTGTTCGTGTTCAGGAATTTCTTCATCATTAAAATTGGAAGCATCACTTCCTTTAAATTGTTTCAAAGTGTCAGTTAATGTGAATTGGGAATCAGGAACTACATAATAAGCAGTCTCTCCTTTGAATTCTTTGAATTGTTCGACTTTCCCTGGAGTGTTAAATTTGATGGTATATACCGGGGCTTTAACACTACCAAAGATTTCAAATATTGGTCCAATAGGTTTATCCTTTAATGTGATAATGGAGTTTTCTTTTATGACTCTGAACTCACCGGAAACATCTCCCTTTATAATAACACTATTCTCAACAAATCCGGTGATCTTTCCAATTGGTTCAATGGGTTTATCACCAAGTTCATAATCGTCTGGTAAATCCGGGGCTATTTCATTCACCACTTCATTCTTGGAAGTTATAGGACCAGTGATTTTATCTTCGGCATCAGACACGAGTTCAGAATCAGAAACGGGTTCAGAATCCCAGTCGGAGTCTGATGAGCTGTCGGAACTGGAACTGGAACTATCACTGTCACTATCTGAGCTTTCAGAGTCTGCCAACTCGATTTCATCATCTGATAATGGCTGCAATTCTTCCACAATTTCGGTATTTTGAGCAGTAGCATGTCCTTCTTCAACACATGCTTCATTGGTGGAAGTTTCTGGAGCAATGACTGCAACATCATCAGTTTTTGGCGAGTCTCTACCATTTTCAACTGTGTCAGTAGCAGGCTCTTTATCTGAATCAATGGTATTTTCTAAGCCATTATCGATATTGACCAATCCCGGTTGTGGATCGCCGCCTGGGGGCATGGAAATCATTTCGGAATTGACAGCTGTATCGTCTGCATCTCCATTGCCGGAATTTAATTTATTATCTACGGTGATATTCATAATCTATCTCATCTCATCTCATCTCATCTCATCGCATAAATATATGGGCGTGTCTGGCGAATGTTACGATTGAGCGACTGCCAGAGAGGAAGGGAGACCGTGCTTGGATGCAGGACACGAACGTCAGAGAGGAGAAGCCTGTACGAAAATTAGTTGCCAATGAGTGTAAAGTTAAGTGCAAGAAAAACAAGGTTAACTTTGTTTATGTTTCATAATGACGTGGGGCCAAGATATGTTGAATATTGAAAGAAGATAGAATGGAATGGACATTGGTTGTAAAGTAGATTAATCAAATGACCAAGTTGGATAAATTAATGGCACAGACTTACCCACCTAGGAATATTAATTTAAATACACGAGATATGGATCCGATTAATTACGATATTTAACTTAATTAATCAAATATTTATCAGGTATTCGCGTCGATTCTGAAACAATAAATCACAACAATAAACGACAAGCAAAACGTCGGGATGGTTGTAGAGAACCGATCCAAAGCGCGGGCCAAAAAACAAATACTCCTGGAATTTTTTGGTCATTTCCGGCTGATTCGCGCCCATAACTGGTCATATCTCGCCCAAAACTGGCAATGCCAGGACACGACTGGCTTGGCTGGTGTTACCATTTTCAATTGTTGAAACAAGCCAAGGACTCCTTAAAAAATAAAATTCCTGGCTTATGCTTGATATATAAATATTCAAATTCCCTCATTAATTCCACAACTCAATTTTGTTTTCTGGTTTAACCTGTCATTCCTTTATTAGTTCTGAAAACTTATTGATGTATGTATATTCCGTCATTGGCACCATAGAGACCACACACCCAGACATGGACATAGACATAAACAGACACCCGAACTCAGAGATATTGTCACAGCAAAGAGCAAGACCTATACACACACGAGGACAACAAGAGGACACAAGACGAATAGCCATTGAAGCCATTGAAGCCATTGAAAGTCACTGGCTGCCGGTGATAGTATACATAGTATACTCATACTGGGTACATACTTTTCATTATGGGCACCTTCATAGTCTACGACCAGTGTAATTCAATTAGCAAATGTAACGCAATAGTGGCTTGCATTACTATTGTTTTTGTTTATAAACAATCCTCGTGTCGCGATTTAGTGGCTCGCCTCCTGCATAGACGCGGCATCCTTTCCCAAATCGGGCGGCGCGCCAGAAAAAAATGTAATATTTTCTGGGCCACGCTCCTAACTTGGCAGTGTCTATTCCCAATCGGGAATGTCGTGTTTGTTAACCAGCGTCTCTTTACCAGCCTTGTTTTAACCCATTTACTAACAATTTTAGATGAAATTCTCAAACGTTTTAGTTTTACTTGCTACCAGCGGATTAATTAACGCCGCTCCTTTGGAAGATTGTAAGGATGTCAAATTCCACGGTCATCATAAACATAAAAGAGATGTTGTTTATGATTACGCTTATGTTACTGTAACCGTTGATGGTAGTGGTAAGATGGTCCAAGAATCCGCTTCATCTGTCGCTGTTACTAGTTCTGCTGCTGCTGCAACTACGAGCAGTGCTGCCACCACTTCTGCCACCACTTCTGCCACCACTTCTGCAGTCACTTCATCCAGTTCTTCTAGTCCTGTTACTAGTTCATCCTCATCCTCACCCCAAGCTACTTCCACTTCTGGATCCGGATCAAGTTCTGGTCCTCAAGGAGATCTTTCATGGTATGAGGATCCAACCAAAGAATTTGAAGATGGTGTTTTAGATTGTGGTTCTTTCCCAGAAGGTCAAGGTGTTGTTGCCTTGGATCATTTAGGATTCGGAGGATTTTCAGGAATCTATAATACTGATACTTCCACTGGAGGATCATGTAAAGAAGGATCTTACTGTTCTTATGCCTGTCAACCAGGTATGGCCAAGACTCAATGGCCAGAGAAACAACCAGATAATGGAGTTTCTGTTGGTGGATTGGTTTGTAAAAATGGAAAGTTATATAGATCAAACTCAGATAAGAAATATTTATGTGAATGGGGTGTTGATAAAGCATACGTTGAAAGTAAATTAGATAAGACTGTTGCTATTTGTCAAACCGATTATCCAGGTACTGAAAATATGGTTATCCCAACCATTGTTTCTGGTGGATCTAAATCCCCATTAACCACCGTTGACCAAAGCTCATATTACACTTGGCAAGGAGGTAAAACTTCATGTCAATTTTATGTTAACAATGCTGGTGTCGATTGGGAAACCGGATGTTCTTGGGGTGATTACGGTACCACTTATGGTAACTGGGCTCCATTAAATTTCGGTGCTGGTTACGATGGTGGTATTGCTTACTTATCGTTAATTCCAAATCCAAACAACAAAAAAGCCATGAACTATAACGTTAAAATTGTTGCCGAAGGTGATGATTCGATTGTTAGTGGTGACTGTGTTTACGAGGATGGAAAGTATAACGGTAATGGTCAAGATGGATGTACTGTTGGTGTCACCAAGGGTAAAGGTAAGTTTGTTTTATATAATTAGATGTGTAGTATTGTACAATATAACGAGTTACAATGATCAAAAATGGCTGCAAATTACGTACATCATTCTTAACTTTTCAAGCGAGTATGGAGACAATAGTAGACGGTTAAACCGCTAAACTTGAAAAGGTCGATGACTAACTTCTATGTTACATTCGTGAGTCTATGTATAGTCTAGTCCTGTATATTATTAGTTGGATTTCAAACGACATATATGGAACCAGATCAAGAGGAAAAGCCGGATTTCGATTAGACCAGATATGTTTTTCATTAAATACAAGACTTTTTCGTCAAGTACAAGACTTTTAATCAATAGACTCATCAGTCCTGTAGTCAACCCAACAATCCATCAAAGTACACCCTATGGTAAGCGGGAATTATACACAGGAAATACGAACAAGAAAAAGGCATTTTTCCAGTTATTAGCCCTCGCAACAAATAATCCCGAATGCCTTATAAAAAATTGCACCGAATAGGAAAAAAATGACTATGTCAAAATGGCCTAATATACGGTTTAAGAAGTGTTAAACAAGGACGAATATAGAAAAAGGTAATAATAGAGAGGTTGAATTTGGAAAGGCTAATTACAGAGTATGGGGAGACAAATCTATCGTTGGAAGTTACGATACACTAACTTGCATTGACCACTGGTGCCCATGGCCCATGAGAGAAACCTTCGCCTGAGGTTACTGCAAAATGGCATCGGGCCCATCGAATTCTCGGCCCATAACAGCGGTGCGCACCGAAAAGCCATTCACATCCGAAATGGAACAAATATTTTAACCATAGAGAAGCATTTCGCGGGTTACTGCCCAATTACCAGTGCTCACCTTGAAAACCACTTGTGTTGTTCGCACCAGGGTTTATAAAGTCGCACGGCATTTCTGATTTCGCCTCAATGGGCCATATTAATTAATATAGTGTCTGCATATGACACCCTCATCTCTACCAGTTCCTTTTAACAGAACCCTAATTAACTAGGACGGTGTTACTTTCCACCAATTAATTATCACTGCAACAAGTTGCCATTAGCGGCGAATCCTATTAAAGTTTAATCTAAGGGGTCAGATAACCCCTCAGTTATCAGTCCAACCCCATTCTTTCATTTGTCTTATCTTTAGCCTTACATCATCTTATGCTAATCCTTCATGGTTGATTTTCTTTTTTCCTCTTTTTTTTTTTTTCTCACTGCAGAAATATAAGTAGACGAGAATTTCCAATCTTTTTTTTTCCTCTACAACTTTAATTATTTTCCATATGTCTGATATTGAAAAGGGTCAAGACATAGTCAGTACCTCTGCTAATGGAGGGGTCAGTCCAAGTGGAGTTTCTCTGTCGAAATTCTCCCCTAATGAAAAGGACCTTAATGTCGTTTCAACCAATTCAAATGATAACCTTTTGAGTGAGTTACAACATCAAGAAGTTAAAAGAGAATTAAAACCAAGACACATCTCCATGATTGCTATTGGTGGTACCATTGGTACTGGGCTTTTCATTTCTACCGGGGGCACCTTGGCTGATGCCGGTCCAGTTTCTGCCATTATTTCATTTATATTTATTGGAACTTTGGTATTTGCCGTTATTCAAGGTTTAGGAGAAATGGCTACTTTCATTCCAATTTCCGGTTCCTTCACCCAATTCACCACCAGATGGTGTTCTCCAGCTTTGGGAGCTGCTAATGGTTGGTGTTATTGGTTTTCCTGGGCCATTACTTATGCCTTGGAATTATCAGTCATTGGTCAAATCATTGAATATTGGACTGATGCTGTCCCATTGGGTGCTTGGATTGCGATTTTCTTTGTTATTTTAACCGGGGCCAATATGTTCCCGGTTAGATTCTATGGGGAAATCGAATTTTGGATCTCTTTTCTCAAGGTTTTGGCCGTTTTCGGTTGGTTAATCTATGCTCTCTGTATTGTTTGTGGAGCTGGTAAAACTGGTCCAATTGGCTTCAGGTACTGGAGAAATCCAGGTCCTTGGGGTCCAGGGATCTTGGTGGAAAATATCAATACCGCCAGATTTTTGGGTTGGTTATCTTCATTAATCAATGCTGCCTTTACCTTTCAAGGTTGTGAGTTGATTGGTATTGCATCGGGTGAGATGAGAAGTCCAAAGTCTTTGCCAAAAGCCATCAAATCTATCTATATCAGAATTATTGTCTTTTATCTTTTATCGATGTTCTTCATCGGATTATTAATTCCATATGATAATGAAAGATTAGGTGGTAATGGATATGCTGCTAGTTCTCCTTTTGTCATTGCTATGGACTTGGCAGGTACCAAGGTTTTACCACATATTTTCAATGGTGTTTTAGTTATTACTATCGTGTCAGCTGGTAATTCTAATATCTATTGTGGTTCAAGAATTATGTATGGTTTAGCCCAAGCAGGTGTTGCCCCAAAATTCTTCAATTTTACTACAAAACAAGGGGTTCCTTATGTTGCCGTTATTTTCACATCTCTCTTTGGTTTATTAGGTTTCCTTGTATTGTCTAATAATGGATCAACTGTATTTGATTGGTTATTAAATATTACAGCTGTGGCTGGTTTAATCTCTTGGGGTTGGATATCGGCTACGCATTTGAAATTCATGTCAATCTTGAAACTGAGAGGTATTTCAAGAGACACTTTACCTTTCAAGGCTATTTTAATGCCTTATCTTTCTCAATACGCTACTATTACTATTTTTGTATTAGTATTCATTCAAGGTTTCCAATGTTTCTGGGATATAACCGCTGCCAAATTTTTCACAGCATATATTTCAATTATTGTATTTGCAGGTGCCTTTGTATTTTTCCATTTCTTCTTTAACGGATTTGGTAAAAAAGCATTTTCAAAGGAAGCATTCTGGTTGAGTAATGATCAATGTGATATCGATACTGGTGTCAGAGAAATTGACGAATATTATGTTGAACCAGAGCCAAAGAATTTATGGCAAAAAGTTTGGAACGTTATTGCTTAAGGTTTCTTAACATTTAGTTACGATCGTGTGTATATTAATATATTAATCATTATTTTATTTTACTTTTTACGAGAACTTCGCCTCACCGGTTGTATTCTACTCGATTTACGAACTGGTTTCGGACTTTCCTCTTTCTTCTTTTTCGGTTCTGCTGATTCACTCTTTTTTCGTTTTGTCTCAGGTTCTGGTGATGCTTCTTCCTCTTCTTCTTCATCTTCTTGTGCTCTTGTTCTACGTCTTGTTGGTTTTTTCACTTCTTCTTTTACAACTGATCGGGTCCGTTTCTTGGTAGTCACCGGTGGCGCAGGGGTGGATGATTCAGATGTGTCTTCAGCAGCATGTTCTTCCTGCTCTTCTTTTCTAGGTTGTTCGACCAGTTCATGATCGGAAGTTGGTTGTTTTTCGTCCGATTTTTCTTCAGATTCCGGGTCTTTCTTTCGCCCTCTTCTGGCTCGAGGCTTATTGGCATTATTTTCAGTTTCCACCTTTTTACGCCCTCTAGCCGCCAGTTTTCGAGCGGGTCTTTTAGCCTCCGGTTCAGGTTGTTCTTTTTCATTCTCACTCTCATCACTACTTCCATCACTACTTCCACTTCCACTTCCACTACTACTCCCACTGTCACTACCACTGTCACTGTCACTACCACTATCGCTATCGCTGTCACTACCACTACCACTACTGGAGCCACCACCACTGGAACTGTTATTGGAATCACTTTTTTCCCGATCCTCAAACCATTTCATATCATATAGAGTGGATAATTTAGTCACTACATCGTCCAATTTTATTCGTTTTTCCCCCAATTTTTCAACAATTATATCTAGATTCTTCTGCCTTTCTTCTCCTATCGGTATGTAGTCACACAAAAGATTGAAAAGTTTGATTTCTTCCTGTGGTCTCCAGTCCTTCATCGTATCAACCAGTATATTTCCAAAGATATTGAGATTGAGATTGAGATTATCGAGACTGAAAATTTATTTGAAAAATTATCTGAAAAATTTTAAGTCAACTAGGAATCATTTACCATGCCTAGAAAAGCACAAAACATGAACTCTTTGAGTAGGGGTCGTGTTAGATCTAGTATGAATAAATACAATTTATTCAACTTATACAAGAAGCCCAGTATCAAATTCCAAGGTAGAAGTTTATATCAACAGAAATGGACATCAAAGGCTGAGACCAGATCTTATCATGGGGAACATCTTACAGAGACTAGATGGAAGAATTTATTTGACCCAAATTTGAAGTCGGTAGCTCAACTAGATGCATCTTTGAAAGGTCAATTATTAGATCCAACTCCTATGGCATTACAAACTTATGCTACATTGGAAAAAAGATTGGAATTTGCTGTCTTTAGAGCCATGTTTGCTTCATCTATAAGACAGGCAAGACAGTTCATTCTTGGTGGGAACGTCAAGGTTAATGGGGTCACCATTAAACACCCATCATATCCATTAAAGGAAGGAGATATGTTCAATGTTAAGCCAGAAAAAGTTTTATTGGCCATGGGTAGATCCAAGCCAAGTTTAGAACAAGCCATTAAGACCGATAACAAACAAATCGCTGTGTTCAATAAATACGTTAAATCGGCCAAAGAAAACCCTAAAGAAGTTTGGGATTTAAAGAATTTAAAACCTCAATCTTTAGATACCTTAAATACCCATGATCATGCAAAATCTGTTCAAAGCTTCAACGAATCTGTTGTTAATAACATGAAACGGGAACAAGATTCAACTACCAGATCGAATATTTTATCATCAATTTTATCAACCGCTAATGGCGAAGAACTCACAAACAGTTCCAAATTCACCGGGTTATATGGGGAAAAAAATGCTACCAAATGTTTCGATATATACAAGAAATTATTTGATGCCAAACACCCATTAGTCACCAGTCATTCCAATAAAGTATGTCAAGAAATAATCGGTAAGAAATCCAATGAATTCAGTGAAAGTCTGGAACACAAATTAATTAGTTCCGTTAAACAAGTCTTGTCGGAATTGGTTAAAACTCAGCAGGAATTTCTTAGAGTTAAAGCCAATGAAGATCTCTTGCCAGAAGATTCAACTACTTTACCTTATACTTCAGATTTTGCGGCCAAATTACGTTATCGCCAAAAATTAGACGCAGAAAAAATCCTCGAAGATGAAAGTAAAGCAGAGGTCGATTTACCATGGCAAAACTCCTTGTTTGGTAGAAAGGACCCTTCCAAGCCTTACTTCACTCCATGGACCCCAAGACCTTTTATTGGATGTTTTGCCATTTTACCATCCCACATTGAAATCTCTTTTTCAACATGCCATGCCATCTACTTAAGGGATCCTGTAGCAAGACCTGGCCATTCTGAGGTCATTACTCCTTTCCCAACTGATGTCCACGAAAGAGCTTATATGTTTTATGCCAGAAATGGTATGTAATTCTTGTAAATATATATTATTACCGTAATAGTAAATATGGCTGCGAAAAATTTAGCTCATCTCATCATGAGATTGTCTTCGTCTCTTATCAGACGGGCCAAATCTATATCTCGTCTTTTGCCCCCGCTACTTCATGTGAATAAAACTATTGATGCTGCTAAACAGGAATTATCTTGGATTAAGAAAGAATTGCCGAAAAACCAGTGGGTAAATGCCGTATTACAAAGAAGTAATCATGTTCCTCTCCAGTATATCCTAGGGACCCAGCCTTTTGGTGATTTGGATTTGATTGTGAAGCCGGGGGTTTTGATTCCTAGATGGGAGACTGAAGAATGGGTTTTAAAGGTTAAAGATGTGATGCTGCAATCCGAAAAGCCTTTGAATATACTTGATCTATGTACTGGCTCTGGGTGTATCCCATTACTACTAAAACATGAATTTGAAAAGAATAATATATCTCATAGAGTTTCAGGGTTAGATATATCACAACTGGCCGTTGCATTAGCCGTCGAGAACCGGGAAAAGTATCTGCTAGATGTGGACTTTCAAACGGCAGATATATTTCAACTACAAGATATAGGACAATATGATATTATCACCTCCAATCCTCCTTATATCCCACCATATGATTATAGTCAAATCGGTTATTCTGTAAGACATGAACCCAAAACTGCATTGATTGGAGACTTGGAGTTTTACACCCAATTATGCCACATATTGGATATGACTAACGCCTCTAATTTCATATTTGAGTTGGGTTACGAAGGTCAAGCGTACCACGTTAAAGAGAAATTGAATGAAGACTGGGAAATTGGTATATGGTACGATTCAAATAAAAAAATACGATGTGTTTTAGGGTCTCGTATAAATAATGATTTAAAACTAACTACTGTATGTCATGAAATAATATAACTATTCCGATTTAATTTCTGAATTTGTTTCTTCTGCAATTTCCTTTGATGTTCCGTCCGGCTTTTCTTGGTCCTTGTCAGTTTTTTTCCTCCTTCCCATACCTTTACCCACAGCTTGGACCGTTTTACGAGGAAACACTCTCGTGCCTACAAGTATATAGCCACCATAACCTCTCATCGTCATGGTTGGATGAATTCTACCTATAATTGTTTGATAATGTCTAACTCTTGTTTCAAATATTGAAGGAGCTAAAATTCGTTTGTCTTCAGACATGAAATGTTGAGTGTCAAGGAGGGTTTCTTTGAATTGACTGTAGATAGTAATTGGTCTTGAACCACCAACTTTTGGAATGACTATTGGCAAGTACGTGGTTGGGTCTAATGTGGTAACCGATATGAAACCATCGAAATTTCCGTTTTGGACCAAATCAATGGCTATATTTATATCAGCGGCTCTCTTTTGACGTCTGTAATACTGGGATCTTTTTGGAGCTTTCATTTCACTTATCTCGTCGGGAGTTAATGTTTGAAAGTCAATTCTCTCTTGTTCGGGTTCCAATATTTGCAACCAATTAATGGTTTTAACTGTATCTCTTATTACATCCTCAGAAAAATTTGAATGTTTCAAAGCACTATAATTGGCGTGTTCGTTTTCATGGATCATGACTATAGTTCCATCACAATTCATTCTTTCTAACATACTATACAATATGACCCCACCGGTTTCGTCAACTAATAAATATTTCCCACCCGGTCTGACATTTGAATACGTCATCAACAGACCTAAAGTTTCTTCACTCATATCTAACAATTTGGAAGCATCTTTATTCAAGTAATACTCCAACATTTGACTTGGTCCAAGATACTCAACTGTAAATCGTCTCAAGAATTTCTGTTGTTTCCGTTTTAAATATTTTTGTTGGGAAAAAATGGTCTTTTTATCAAACCCTTCATGGCCTTCAATCATTTTTTGTATAATTAATTGACCAATGTTTGAAGTAGCTCCCGATTGTTTCAATTCATCGATTTCTTGACTAGTTAATTTCTGAATACTAGATCCAATGTTGATAATATTTTGATTGTTTTCCGAACTGTTGGAAAACATCTTCGTGAGCTTATCCTTTGTCAACTCCTCTTCTTCTTCCTCGGGTACTTCAACTGGCTGTGTTAAACTTTGAATCGGTACCAATTTATCATTTTCAATAATCTCAAATGATTGTCCATATCCATAACCGATAATTTCATCGATGAAAAAGTTCCCAAACTTCCCCAAACTCACCTGCCCCCCCGGCTTCAATTCCACGATCTTTAGCGTATCAGACGGGAGTCTTACCAACACAAAAGCATCGTATTGTATGGTTTTATAATCTTTCATATTAATAAATTTTCAATTTGTCCCAGGCACACACAATATTTTTGATGCGATGCGATGAGATGAGATGAAATATATTTTTCACTACTGATAATATGGGTAGAAGAGCTAAGAATAAACAAGGTGCCCCACCAAGTTTGGATGATTTCCAAGCTAAAAAGGACAGAAGAGATAAGAAGTTAGAGAAGAGAAAGTCTGATGCCGAAGCCGTTAAACCTAGCCCTAAAAAGGCCAAAAAAGTCTCAGCTCCCGTTGCACCAGTTAAAAAGGCACCAATACAAGAACCAACTCCAGATAATGAAGAATTGGAATCAACCAAGAAATCTTTGTTCGATGACTCTGATGAAGAGATTGGTTCAGAAGAACTTGAGGGTGACGAATTCGACGAAGAAGAGTTTGACGGAGAACTTGTGGATTCGGATGAAGAAGATAGACAAAGACCAATGTTTTCAGATGATGAAGACGATATGGAAAACTTGAATGCGGCTAATATGGAAGCCTTATCCCGTAAATTAGAGGAAGAAGAAGAGTTAGAAGCGGAAGAAGCTGAAGAAGAATTGTTACATGGTGCTGCTCAACCAAGAGCTCAAGTTTTACCCACCGAAGAAGAAGAGAAATTAATTGATGGGAAACCACAAGATGTTACCATGGTTAGAACCAGAATGATTGAAATCGTTAAAGTGTTAGAAAATTTCAAAGAATTAAGTGAAGAAGGTAAATCAAGAACTGAATATATTACTAGATTAATCAAAGATATTTGTGAATATTTTGGATACAGTGAATTTTTAGCAGAAAAGTTATTCAATCTTTTCTCTCCTTCCGAAGCTATGGAATTTTTTGAAGCTAATGAAATTGCAAGACCAATCACTATTAGAACTAATACTTTAAAGACCAGACGTCGTGATTTGGCCCAGACTTTAGTTAATAGAGGGGTTAATTTACAACCAATCGGTTCTTGGACAAAAGTTGGATTACAAGTTTTTGATTCGTCTGTACCAATTGGGGCTACTCCTGAATACTTGGCCGGTCAATACATTTTACAAGCTGCATCATCCTTTTTACCAGTTATGGCCATGGATCCTCAAGAAAATGAAAGAGTCTTGGATATGGCCGCTGCTCCAGGTGGTAAAACTACATACATTTCTGCATTAATGAAAAATACTGGATGTGTTTTTGCTAATGATGCCAATAAAGCTCGTACCAAATCTTTAATTGCTAATATTCATAGATTGGGATGTAAAAATACTATTGTATGTAACTACGATGCCAGAGAATTCCCAAAGGTTATTGGAGGATTTGATAGAATTTTATTAGATGCTCCCTGTTCTGGTACTGGGGTTATTGCAAAAGATGGATCCGTTAAGGTCAATCGTAATGAAAAAGATTTCATTCAAATTCCTCATTTACAAAAACAATTAATTTTATCAGCCATAGATTCTGTCGATGCTAATTCTGCAACTGGTGGGGTTATAGTTTATTCTACCTGTTCTGTTGCCGTTGAAGAAAATGAAGCCGTTGTCAGTTATGCATTAAGAAAAAGACCAAATGTTAAATTGGTTGAAACTAATTTACAAGTTGGTAAACCAGGATTTGTTTCTTATAGAGGTAAACACTTTGATCCAAGTTTGTCATTAACAAGACGTTATTACCCTCACACCTATAATGTTGATGGATTTTATGTAGCCAAGTTCAAGAAGATTGCTTCATCACCTCATGATGTTTCTAAAGCCGGGGCCCAAGAAAAAGAATCAATGGCTAGAGCTGAAGCTGAAGAAGAAGGTATCATTAATGATGATTTTGCTGACTTTAATGAAGATGAAGATAAAGATTTAATTGAAAAATCCATAAAGAAAACTTTAAAGAAAAAGGGAATCCCTGTGAATAGTAATAAATCTTGATGAGAAATTTGTATATTTAAATACTTTTATAGCAATTAGCTACGATTTAATTAACGATCTGTTTAACCTAATTCATACTCTCAAATAAGCTAATAATTTACATTTCTAACTAGTTTAAATTACATTAATGATACATTACCTAAGCCATGTTCCTTAATGTATTCTGGACCATACTCTTCATATTCAGCCCTCGTAACATAACTTGATTCACACTCGGAAGAGTTTGCCCACATTTGCATACCTATCCAAGGATCGATATTTGGATCATTTGCTGTCCTTACGTTGATTGGGGTACCAACCGGTAAGAAACCGGTGCATTCTTTGACGACTCTTGATTTGAAGTTTGGCAAATTACTTAAACCTCCTGTAAGAAATATATCTTGTGCTACGCTATAGCTTTGACCAGTAGACAGGAAATCCCCATCTAATCTTCTTACTAGCAAGTCTTCCAGGATTTCAGAAATACCCGCTTGATCAAGACCGGCGATATGAGGTTGAAATAAAATCTCTGGAACTCTAATTCTTTCAATATTCAAATGTAATTGATGATTCTTTAAAATGATTTCTGGTTTAGTAGCAATTTCATCGGGATCCATACCTTCCAGTTGCATAGCAAGACTAATATTTGGCCGTGGACCATGGATGAATTTATGTAAATTGGAATTTTTCCAATCAAAGGTTTGGGAAGCAGCCAAAGTATCTTCATGATGGAAATTTGGATCAAATTCCAATAATTGAGATTCTATAGCTTCGATAGTTTGATTATCAGTTGCTTGATCTTCTTCAAGAGTTGCACTATTTACATCCCGATACAAATTCCAGTCCTCATCATTAGCACCGAAAGTGTCATTTGGGTCATTATCAATTGTGGAATTGGCGTTTTTCCTCTTCTTTCTTGAATTCGAATTGGTACTACCATTTTCATCATTGGCTAAATCAGCTATGTTTTTCATTCTTTGTTGAGCGGCAGCCGATTTTCTATCCTTAAACGATTCAATTAATTTCTGCCTGTCCTTAATCTTATTAATTAACGCAGCAAGTTCAATTCGTTTTGTAGAACACCAATTTTCCAAATCTCGTTCTCTCCATTCTTGTTCTTCTTTTTCTAATTGAGCCTTTGTTTCTTCTTCTTTACGTTTAGCTTCTTTATTTTTTAATCTTGCTTCATAATTAGCTTTCATTAATCGTTGTTTCCGCTTCTCTTTGATATCTTCTGCCGTTAATTGATCATCAGGTATATCAACCAAAGGCCAAACTACACTTGGATCAATCTCTTCATCATTTTCTTCTTCACCATATTTCTGCTTCTTAACCGATTTATCTAAATTGGTAAAATACTTATTGAAATCAGTGCTATCAACGAATCCCTCCCCTACCAAACGATCATTCATCTCAGATTCAGTAAGCCCTTCCAATTGGGTTTTCAAATCAGAATAATACTCTAATTCCTGTTCTTTCTCAGCTAATTTCTCAGCTCTTCTTTGTCTGGCTTGTTCTTGCAACCGCTTTCCTTGTTCCCGTCTCTTTTCCTGTTGCTGAGCAAGTTCCTGTTCGGATTTTTTCTTTTCTGGAGTACCTAAATCAACAGGAGCTTGTATAACCACGTCACCATTTTCCAAATTGTCCATATCAAGAAAATGGTTTATTTCTTGTTGATAATCTTCCAGGACATAACAGAAATCCTTGAATAAATTAGTGGTTTGGGCTGGGGATAATTTTGACGGGAAATAAGGGTATTTCAATGCCAATAATTTCCCCAAGAATTGCAGACTTTGATCACCACCCCAATCAATTCGTTTGGTTTGAGATAAAACCCCTCTCCCATTCAATACCGGGATCAAATGAGTCAGTTGATTGCCCCCACCAATCACCAAACCATTGGCCAATTTTCCCTGACAATTGGCGTAGTAAGAAAAGAGAGAATCAATACCAAATGTAACCTTAGGAGCATCATATACTTCAAACAATAACTCATACATTCCCTTTCTTTGACTTACAAGTGGTGTGACTGGTTCAGTCATAATGATGGGGTTATCTACTTTCCCAGAACTGGTGACTCCCAAATGTTCAAACGAATAATCCATCAAGTACTCCATATGATCCCAATTGGTGATAACATTCCCATCGTAAATGCTCCGAATCGATGATTTCACAAGCGGATCGGTGTACACATCGTCACCAACCAACGTTAATTGATGACCCAGTTTCCTGTCCTTATACCTAGCAGTCACCGAACTGAAAATATTATTTGGAGAAGAATTATTGGTGAGTCCAACCCTCACTTGATTCGACCCAAGGTCTATCGCTATGGGGGTTTTTGGCTGATAATTTTGATAAAACGGTTGTTCGTATTGTGGAGGCAGGAACTCCTTAAGAGGGTGAACTTTCTGGGGAGGATACTCTTCTAGTTCCGAAAGTGCTTTCGATGGTGCCATGGTGAGTGAGTGAAAAATTGAGAGTTTGCATTCATGATATTGATATGTGAGGGTGTAGGCTGTAGAAGGTTTGAAGAGATGATGAAAGCCGGGTTTCCCAGAGACTTAATAAAGGGCCTTGGGGGAATTCTAGTCATTCCCTTATTGCCGGGCTTTAATCGATGTCGGTTCTCTGCTTAATCTGATGATTTAACCAGGCCTGCATATAACCCCAAACTTATTTCTTCGTTAATTTGATGTACAATTATCAATTGTGAATGCCGATATATCTACTGAATGAGAGGCGAGGAAGGTCTACAAAAACCTTTCCTGGTATCTGGATAACCACAAACATGTAAACTTCAAATAATGGGCCAATTGTCCTATTTTTTGGTCAAGCTTGATCATCCTTAAATGGCTAAATTCTACTGAGGTAAGTGGCCTGCATACAGTGCATCTATTAAAATATGCAGTTCTCTCTTTACCTCACTTCCTCAGGCTTATCACCCGTTCTCAGTGAAAAATAATTATACATGTCCAACGAAGAAAGTCAATTAAACGTCCAGGGGTACAACATTGTAACCATTCTCAAGCGGTTAGAGACCGCCACTTCCCGCTTGGAAGATATTACTATGATCCAAGATAGATCGTTCTCAAACAAACAAGAGCAACAGACTTTTGCTGGTGGATCAATTGGGTCAGAATCGGCTGCTGCTTTGGCGCAAGCTGCTTCGAGAACTGATTCGGAAGCAAGAGAATCCGAACAAGTCAATGCCGGTGCCACCAGTGCCAGTTCTGCTGCAGAAACCATTGCTGTCAAAGAAGCCAACGAATCCGAAGAAGCAGGTGACGAAAAGCCAAAACTGGTGGTGGCTTTTGATCAGTTAATCAACGATTACGTGTCGCCATTTGTCGAATCATCGACAGCAATTGATCCAGTACTTGGGGAATCGGCCACTGCTTTCAAGAATGCTTTTGAGGAACAGGCCAAATTTTTAATCGTGGTTGATAAATCGAAAAAGCCTGATATGACTGATGCTAAATTCGCTGAAGCCCTTCAACCAACCAATGAATTCATGGGGAAATTAGCTTCCATCAAAGACAAAAACAGAAGGTCTCCCGTGTTCAATCATTTGAATACTATAGCTGAAGGTGCTCCTGCTTTAGGTTGGATTGTCACTGATACTCCAGTGTCATATATTCCAGATTTCAAAGATGGGGCTCAGTTTTGGTCAAATAGGATTTTGAAAGAATATAGAGATAAAGATGTAAATCACGTAAATTGGGTTAAACAATTTTTGGAAATTTTCGATCAGTTGAAAGACTATGTTAAAAAATATCATACTAAAGGTCCAAAATGGAATCCAAATGGGGTACCTATCGGTGATGCACTTGCTAAATCTTCATCATCATCTGAAATTCCACCTCCTCCGCCTGCACCCTCAGCTGGTGGTCCACCTCCTCCTCCTCCACCTCCTCCACCTGCCAATATTTTTGATGATGATGAACCTAGCTCTACCACTGGTGGTACTTCAGGTATGCAAGCCGTTTTCCAAGATTTAAACAAAGGTGAAGGGATTACTTCAGGTTTGAAAAAGGTGGACAAATCTCAAATGACCCATAAAAATCCCGAATTAAGAAAACAAGCTCCTGCAGTTCCAAAAAAACCAACTCCTCCAAAGAAACCTTCATCATTATCATCTTCATCTTCGGTCCCCACGAAAAAACCAGCAAAGAAGGAATTGGTTGATGGATCTAAATGGATTATTGAAAATTTCACCAAAGCTGATTTGAAAGGTGAAGATTTTATTACTATTGACGCTGAAATGCATCATTCGGTATTTGTTGGTAATTGTCAAGGTATTGCCGTTCAAATTAAAGGTAAAGGTAATGCAATTTCCGTTTCAAATACTTCAAATTGTGGATTCGTGATTGATTCGTTAATTTCCGGGTTCGAGATCATCAAATCGCATAAATTTGGTTTACAAGTATTAGGGACTGTGGCGGACATTAGTATCGATCAATGTGATGAAGGTAATATTTATTTGGGTAAAGATAGTATTGAAAATGATGTTCAAATCTATTCTAGTTCCACGACTGCTTTAAATGTTAACATTCCTCAAGATGATGATTACGTTGAACTTGCAGCACCTGAGCAATTCAAACATTCCATTAAAGATGGTAAATTAGTTACCGAAGTTTTAGAACACGTAGCCTAAATATAAAGAATTTATTAAAAATACTTAGTATATACAAAATACAAATAACCATGAAGAAGTCAAAATAATACTGGGGTATCAAGTTTAATTAACCCATTAGTGGGACGAATAACAATTAATTTAGTATTTTTAAAAGAACATACTAATAGCACCAATGACCAAAGCAATAGTGCTAACCATTGGAAGAGATCCTGAACCTTCTGATGGAGTAATTGATGGTCCGGAACCACCTGGAGAAGTACCACTTGGTTCAGAACCACCTGGGGAAGTACCACCTGGAGAAGTACCACCTGGAGAAGTGCCACCTGGAGAGGTTCCACTTGGTTCAGATCCACCTGGGGCACCTGGTTCACCTGGAGAAGTTCCACTTGGTTCGGATCCACCTGGGGCACCTGGTTCACCTGGAGAAGTTCCACTTGGTTCAGAACCACCTGGGGAAGTACCACCTGGGGAAGTACCACCTGGGGAAGTACCACCTGGAGAAGTGCCACTTGGTTCAGAACCACCTGGAGTACCTGGAGAGCCTGGTTCACCTGGAGAAGTACCACCTGGAGAAGTACCGCCTGGAGAAGTACCACCTGGAGTACCTGGAGTGCCTGGTTCACCTGGAGAAGTACCACTTGGTTCAGGTCCACTTGGGGTACCTGGAGTACCTGGAGTACCTGGCTCACCTGGAGTACCTGGAGTACCTGGAGTACCTGGAGTACCTGGAGTACCTGGAGTACCTGGAGTACCTGGAGTACCTGGAGTACCTGGCTCACCTGGAGTGCCTGGTTCACCTGGAGTGCCTGGTTCACCTGGAGAAGTACCACTTGGTTCAGGCCCACTTGGAGTAGTGGTTTCGGTAGCTGGGGTACCTGGAGTGCCTGGAGTACCTGGAGTACCAGGCGTACCTGGTTCACCTGGTGTACTGGTTTCGGTAACTGGAGGTGGTACAACAGTTATCTCAGTTACTGGAGCAGATGAAGTCTCTGGTGTAGTTTCACTAGCTGGAGTGCTTTCCGTCGAACTGCTTTGAGTTACTGGTGGTGGAATGATAGTTGAAGTTTCTGGAGCAGATGAAGTTTCTGAAGGAACACTTGATGAAGGAACTTCGGAACTTGAAACTGGAGTACTGGAAGCAGGTTCCGATGAAGTAGCTGGCTCGCTGGAAGAAGCTGGTACACTGGAAGAAGCTGGTTCGGATGAAGTAGCTGGCTCGCTGGAAGAAGCTGGTACACTGGAAGAAGCTGGTTCGGATGAAGTAGCAGGTTCGGATGAAGAAGCTGGTTCACTGGAAGAAGCTGGTTCGGATGAAGTAGCAGGTTCGGATGAAGAAGCTGGTTCACTAGAAGAAGCAGGTTCACTAGAAGAAGCAGGCTCACTAGAAGAAGCAGGTTCACTGGAAGAAGCAGGTTCACTGGAAGAAGCAGGTTCACTGGAAGAAGCAGGTTCACTGGAAGAAGCAGGTTCACTGGAAGAAGCTGGTTCACTGGAAGAAGCAGGTTCACTGGAAGAAGCTGGTTCACTGGAAGAAGCAGGTTCACTGGAAGAAGCAGGTTCGGATGAAGAAGCTGGTTCACTAGAAGAAGCTGGTTCGGATGAAGAAGCAGGTTCACTGGAAGAAGCTGGTTCGGATGAAGAAGCAGGTTCACTAGAAGTAGGTGGTTCGGATGATGATGGAGTTGGTGATGAACTTGATGGTGGAACAGTACTAGAAGAAGAACTTGAACTCAAACAATTACAATCCCAACAGAATTTAGGAAAGAATTTTTGAGGAACACTAATATCTTTGAAACAACTGAAACCAAAATCTTTTTGGAAGAAAGCATTGAAATCACCGGTGATATCAATATTTCTCTTCGACTTTTGACCCAAAAGTTTTTGAATCAAATCATAAGGGTCGAATTCATCAAAAGTAGAATCGATTTGTTCAGGACTAATGTTATCACCTTCTTTATCGAGAATATAATCAATTTTATCCTTGAATACTTTTTTAAGATTTTTGATAATTTCATCCTTTTCATCTTTAATCCATTCTAAAGAGACTTTGAAATCATCAGGTAAACAACATTTAAGACCAAAAATTTTTGGTTTAACGATAATTTCAGCACTCCATTTAAGTGGATTCAGAACAGAACATTTAGCATTACTAACAATTGAAACATCTTCATGACCAGTACCTTGGATTCCCAAATAATTAATTTTTTGGGAAATCTTATCATTAAGTTGATCAGCGTAATCGATTTGGAAATTAACACCAAGAGAAACAAGTCCATTTTCTAAACTTTGAACATCAGTAATAGCTAACCCAGCATCAGGGACCTGGTTACCTGAGCCTCTTTTAGCAAATTCAATCTGTCTTTTGGAAGGAGAAGTCAAGTATTTATCAGCAGCTAAAACCTTTTTATGTTTACACTTCTTATGCTTAAATTTCTGAATATCAAAAAAGATAAACTTCTCGAATAAGAATGATTCAACTTGAGTCAAACACAAAAGAAGAGCGAGGGTATAGATTGAAAAACGCATTTCAATGTTTCAATTCACTTTTGTAATTATCTACAATGGACAATGGGCGGATTTCGTACCACTTATATAGGTTTACGAAAGAGCCACAGAGTTTTCCAGAATAGACAACATTGCCAAAAATAGCTAGTACATGACTAATACAGTAACTCGACGCCTTACCAGTCTCGAATTTAACTATTGAATGCCTGTAGGGCGTGTTCTACATGTTAGGGCATGGATATACTCAATTCGGATATTTGGAAGTTTATTGGCGAAAAAAATGAAAAATAAATATTTTTTTGCAGCCAAAAATTGGCCTCGCTAACCAAATAAAGTTTAACGTTTTTGGTTTTTCAAGTTACGATATAAACAAAGTTTCGATCTCATAACCAATATGTATCAATCGGAGGTAATTCATGATGAATGGTCTAATTGCGCAAAACAACTAACGGATCGATTTTTAGCTTTTAGTTAAATTATTCAATTTTGGCTACTCATGTACGACTAGGCTTTGACAGGAATTGCTGCAAAGTAAGTGAAATAGCAAAGTCTGACTAATTCTGGATCCCATCAGTCTATAGTATCCTGGGTATAATTGGTCTTTAAACTACAAGTTAAACAATTGAATAATAGGAGGTAAATGATATTTTCAACATCCATCGCTTAACGAGATTTAGGCCCCCTCGCATGGTCTTGGTGACGAGCGTTCCAAACAGGAAATAATGACATATTAACTGAAATCGTGAATTATAGTTACTGCCAAATAAGGAGAAAGTCGGAGCTAAGGTTTAGCGAAAAAAGTTAAAACCACTTTTCACAAGGGACGAACTGGTATCAACATGCACCCCTTCGGGAATTCGACAAAGTTTCTCGGTTAATTATAAAACCATTGTGATCCCTGTTAGCTTTGAGTATATTAAAATTAGCAATAATGAGAGTGGCTTAAATTAGAATTACAAAATTTGAAAATTAAATCGTTACAAGAAGCGCAAATTTTTTTTTATATTTCACGATCTACATTGATTTTCGGTATGCATATTGACGCCGTGGAAGCTGAAGCAAACGCTTGAGAAAACTTTTCGTACATTATTTACCAAACACAAGGGTCTTGGCAACGTTCGGGTTCTTGATCTAGAATCTATATACAATGTCTACAATCGACCCGTCAAAATTAAGCTTTCAACCTCCTCGGTCAACTTGGTGATTGGAGTAACTCAATGTTGATTATTTAATAACTCTTTATCGCTTTCATCATCACTTTCCTCGCCACCTTCTTCATCATCCTCTTCACTTTCTTCGAATTCACTGTCACTTTCTTCTTCACTTACATCATCACTTGCGGCTCCACTATCACTTTCATCAGTTTCATCTGCCTCACTCTCGTCATCATCGTTGCCGAAAAATTCGTCTAAACTTTGGAGTTGGTACACGGGTTTCGTAACCTTGGCAAATTTAGCAGCAGGTTGAAATTGATTTGATGAAATCAGGCTAGGATTTTTAATACTTTGCTTGATACTGGATGAGGAAACTGCCGCTACTTCATCAAGTTTATTTTCTATTTCAATTTCCCGCCTGATTTTACTGGGTGGTAAAGTCGATTGGTCTGCCCATTTCGGATATTGCAAAAAATTCACAAGAGTTTGATTATTAACCGACGTTGCATCCGAATTAAAAATAGGCGCCAGTTTTGGCACTTGCATGAAAAGCGATGCCAATTTGAAATTCTCTTGTCCCAGATTAAGTAATACATTGATCATTCTTGCTTTATCTCTTGTATCGAAAGAAGGATCATATTTACTCAATGTCAAGGTATGTTGAAACATTTGCGCTACGATTTTTTCCCGATTAGGGTTTGAATCGTCTAAATTGTCAAGCTGAATTGAATAAAGTTTAGCAGAAAGGATCAATGTTTGATACCTTACGATTTCTGCTTCATCGGGAAATGTTTGTAGTAAAAGTCTTAAAATATCCGGGGCAATTTGGTTAGCCAGATATCTTGAAAATTCCCCGATTATCCAAATGATACTTGCCTTTGCGTTAGGTTCGAGAATTAACTCATCCTTTTGTAAAAATAATGAAAGGTTATACACAATTTGAGCAATTTCATATTCATTCTGAGATTTATCGTTAAAGTTTTGTTGTTGTTGCCTAATTTGTATCAAATATCTTATTACGGTTAATAATTCATTCAAAACTTTACCTTTAACGTTTTTAATATTTTTAAGACACCATTTTAAGATTTTATCATTCCATTGAGTTGAAACATTTGAACATTTCCCAATTGACTTCATGGCTTCTCCCGAAATGGTAACATCATTGCCGTGAATAGCATAATACTTCAATTCTTCGAAAATATACTTTATATTTTCCTCATTCACGAGAATCGATAAAATATCCAACTTTAATTTGGCGACTTCCGGTGTATCGGAAGGAAATGTATAGAATTTCTTGAATAACGGAGCGAAGATTTCGGGACTCGTCAATAATATCATGAAGATCGTTTGTAACGCAAATAATTTGACTTGAGGATTGGTACCGGTAATCATACTGCATAACACAGTACCAATTTCAAATTCTTTCATAGTCTTCGGAGTGGTCAAGGCTAATAATGATCTAACAACACTCAATATAACAAATTCAGAATCTGACATCATTAATGGTTTAATCAGATTTAAAAATAATTGCATATCTTCATTAAACACCACTTCGTAATTCATATCACCAAATTCACTAGGCAATTCAATAATCTCATGTTCAACCTGTAATTTTGGTTTCGGTATAAACAATCTCGAATAATCAGTCAAAAGATCAATCACTTGTGCTTGGGTCCATTCATCAAACTCCGGTAGAAGCTTGCAGAACCGTCTGAAATGCCCATGTATAGGTGACCATACCTTAGATGCTGGTATATAATCCCAACATTTACAATAACACTTTATAGCCGTTCCCACCACCTGGTCATTTGGATCGCCCAATAATTGAATTAAATAATCTATTAATTGTTGGGTCATTGAATCATCAATTTCAATCACTTTCCCTATAGCTACAGCCGTAGAACTTCTAACTAAAGGTGACCGATCACCAACAGTTCTCTTGATACAAAGAAATAAAATCTGGCTCAAACTCGAGATCCGGATCCCTGATAATGCTCTTATAGCATTTGATCTTGTGACAGGACTTTTATCATCTAATAATCTTTGAATTGAATTGATAGCTAATAACGCTTTATCGGGTTCTACCTCGGCATATCTCGTCAAATAAACAAGAACAAGGTTTCTGACTTTGGCATTTGTCGAAGTGACATTCTTTACGATTTCGGCGAAATATTGCAGGCCATCTTCTCCGGTGGAAATCAAGGCAATAACGCATTTGATACCTTTGGAAATGTCTCGTTCGACACGGGAATTGAGTAGATTTTTTATCTCCGTTGGCCGTGAAGATATGGGAGTATCTGCCAATCGGGACGAGGCAGAAACGGCCGCTTCAATGGCAATACCCTTTGCTGATTCGAATAATGATGTGATTTTTGATATCGATTCAGTCATTATGGACAATTTTTCGGTGCGTGTTTTGCAACTAAATCGGACTAGTGGTGAGAAGTGTGTAGTAGTACATAGAGTGAGAGAGAGAAAGACTAGAACAGTTGCTAGCTTCAGGAATATCACAATATCATACCTCATATATTAGCTTCTCTTACTTAATTTTGAAGTAGCTTCTTTCATCCGCTTACCAATCTTAAGTTCCTTAGATGATTGGATATATGCAGTATTGAAAAACTCTCCAATGGTTGATTGGGTACCTTCTCTAAGTTTCCTATTTAGATCCCGAATTAAAGGTACCATTACTTCATCGACTCTAGCTTGGGACCATCCAACATTTGACATCAAAAACGATCGAATTTGATCTAAATCGGGAGTCCCCCATTTAAATGGTTCATTACTTTTATCTACTTCTGGATTCATATATGCATCGAATACCACATTATCGGGAAACAGTGAAGGTAAAAATAATTTATGGGTTTGAATTCTTTTTAAAAGAGTCTTTTTGACAGAACTTGTGGCTTCGAAATCTCTGTTCAAAGAGGCTTGGTCATACCATGTTTTCAAGTTTTGCAAGCTACCAAACTCAGCAAGAATTTCCACCGCCAATACTGGACCAATTCCTTTAATGCCATCGGTATAATCACTGCCCAAAAGAAGACCTATCTCAATAAATCGTTTTTGATTCAAGGATAACTTGTTTTCTAAATCTTCTTTCAAATAACATTCAACAAATTGCTTTTGATTAAACATGTTCTTGTAAACCCTGTCACCGCCAAAAAGGAAAGTATCACTATCATCAGTAACAATACCATCCACAAGTTCAAGTTTCAATAATTGAACACATTGAGCTTCTGCTTCCATAGGTGCAGTTACAAACGGTATACCAAATCTTCTTAATAGTTCTTGAACATCATTGATCATTGTTTGGGTAACTTCTTCGGCCTCCCTTTTCTGTTTCAAAAGTTTTTCTTGGAGAATCTGCTCTTCCGTTATAGAAGTGGATACATTCAAAGGAATATGGTGTTCTGTGATTTTTTCTTTAAGTTGCTGATGATCTCCTTCTTCTTGAAGAAGTTGTCTTTCAACAATTTCTTCCTCATCGTCCACAAAGACATAGTCTAGGATAGGCCCCAGTATAGTCCCTTTCTGTTCCAACGATTTTTCGGGTGCTAGAGGTACCGATTCTAATTCTTTATCATCAGTTTCAACGCTTACTGTTTTTTCCGTGTCTTTTAATTCACTTTCAGCCTTTGGTGCTTCCATATCCTGTTTATTTTCCTCTATATTGGGGACACTCTTATCTTCAACCACAACTACATCATCTTCACTATCGCTGTCATTTTCGTCGAATAATTCCTTGGCTTTATCCCATGAAATTAACCCATCATCTTCATCCTGCAGTTCGTCTTTATCAATCTGATCAAAATTTTGATGAATGTTAGAATCGACATTCTCGTTGAACCAAGAAGGAAGTGGAACTGCTTTTTTACTTTTTTGATTATCCTCATTCTCTTCTTCATGGTCTAGCAATTCTTCAATTTCTTGTACTTCCTTCGTTTGAGCCTCTGGTTCAGTGATGTCTACAAAATTAATTTTTGGGGGTGATTTTTCCTCTATCTCCACGGTATTCATTTCTGGTGGTGAAGTCTCCTCTATTTCGACAACATCCACTTTTGAAGGTAATGATTCGATATCCGTATTGGCTTTCTTCGACGAATCACTGGACTTATTGGAGCCCGAGAATAATAATGAATCACCAAGATCAAATGCATCTTCCTCTTCCTCCTTTTCTTCCTTCTCTTCTTGTTGCTTTAGATCATTGAAATCAGCTTTTGACTTTTCAATGGCCCTTTTCAATTCGGAATCCGAGAACCCATGGTTATCAATCTTTTTCGGCTCATTTTCCGGTTCCTCCTTATACTGGTCATAAATCGATGCAATGACTGCCTTGTTGAACTCTTTTTCTTCCGCCGTTTCGGAATCTTCTGGTATTTCAACATCTTCAAATTCATCATCTGAGTTAGCAGTAACTGATTCCGATGGCACGCTTGGCTCTTGATTTGTATTCTCTGCTGAGTGGATAGATGAAGACTCCTTCAGTTTAGCCGATCGTGGTAAAGGTACTTTAAATTGGGGCTCCGGTCTCTCTTTTGGGGCATCAAAATCATCCACCTCGATGATATCTGGTTCCTGTTTGACATCACCACCGTTTTCTAAAGAAAGAGTCCAACCATCATTTGTTCGTATCAAGGCATATTTTCTATCCTTTTCACCGGCGATTCTCTTGGTAGCATTGCCATTGCCATCATCACCCATTCCATTCAAATCCATCAATCTTTGAGTATAAAAATTACGTTTTGCAACCTGTTGGATTTGGAATTTTGAGAAGTCCATACTATCATCGAAGATGGTTTCTAATTGTTCCTTGGAATAACCCATTCTTAACCTAGATTTCAATCTCAAATGAGATAATATCATATACTGAGTAGGCAAAGGCAAATCGGCAAACTGTGCCGAGTTGGGATCAACTGTATTGATATCGATTCCATCGACAATATCAAACAGATCCAGTGTCAACTCGTGGAATTCTTCTTCTGGAATCAATCTTTCATCATCTTGTTGGATCTTAATCTTTTTCAAGTCGGGTAAATGGTATTCATCTCTAGGGGTGAATTTCTTTTTGGGACTTTCTTTAGGTCTTGATGGCTGGTTCGGGAGTTGAGTAGGTAAATCATCCAAATAAGTGGTATTTTGGTCGTATTTATTGCCCTTTCGTTGTACTTGCATGGCCAATAATCTATGAGCCGTTTCACTAGCATCTTCCTGTTTACCTTCTCGTCTTTCTCGTCTTCGTTGAATGGTTTTCCTCTTCAAAGCTGGAGCTCCTCCATCAAATACAAATATCGGCTGTATTCCAAAATAAAGTAGTTTACATATTCTTCTGAAAAATCCAACTATATGCGACAGATGAAGAGTATTACCTTCGGAATCTCTTACAGCTTTCATGAATTGGTATATCCAAATAGACGCATCTACGGCTAGTCTCTTTCGGGTAAGGGCCTCAAGTTTAACCGGTCTGGCAGTTGGACCAATGATATCCCACAAAGAATTAACACCCATATCTTATCTGTTGGATATCTTCTTTCCCAGAATGTCTCACTTTCCTGTGTGTTAATTGCTGCAACTTTTTTTTTGCATTTTTGGGCATCTCACTCCACAAATTTGCAGCCAAATCTTAGAATGGAGACCCAATTTGAAGATCAATTTTATCAGACAGAAGAGCCATATGACGGCTATGAAGAATTTTTTGGGGAATACGACAGGTATAGCCAACCTCTTTCTCCAGAAATAGTTGAAAATTTTGCTTATTGGAACTCTGCTCCAGTATATGCTTTAGAAAATCATGCGTATGGTGAAAAGCCACAAAATAGAGATTATGATGTCGAACAATTTGATATTCCGTATGATATTCCGTATGATATTCCTTATGATATTCCGTATGGAACTTTGGATTATAAGTTTGAAGAATACGATTATCTTTTCTTCGCCATAGATCCAAGAACCGATCGAAGTATGGAATTTAAGGAAAAAGTTAATAACTGGATCGACAAGATTCCTACTTTTGGAGATTGGGATGATGAGATTTGTGTTGATACTTTCCCAGGTACTGCATTCCCCGAGGATTCTGATGATGAATGCATTGGTAGTGGAGAGAGCTCAAGATTGGAATTCTCTTCAAGAATGATCACCAGAATCTTATTACAAACCTATATGAATGGTGTTGAACCTGTAAGAGTTGGGGTGATTAATCCACATACTCAGCTACTAAATGTTCATCTGGAACCATACATATCAAAGGGGATAGCTGAAACGGATTATATGGAATCCGACTTACCTGATTGCATTCGGCAAAATTTATTTAATCCACAACCAAAATATCCGTCTCACCTTCTTCCATCCTTCAAAACTTAATTGATCACAACCATAATATATCAATTAGTTTACATTATATTACATAATTTATATAAATACATCAAATTCTTCAACTTGAGAATTTTCAATCTCTAGCACCGGATAATAGGGCACTATAGAATCGGCCAGTTGGACATAAGCTAGATTGAATAATTTCCAATATGCGGTTCTAACTTTTTTAGCTGGATGAAATAATCCCGCCCATATATAATTCATATATCTACCGTACCCGATTATATTTTTAAGGGAGTCAATAGCTTCCAAAATACGAGATATGACATGAGGTGACGTTTCGAAAACATTAGGCATGAGCAAGTCCATGTAATGAATGAAAACATCTAAATGATTATCTTGAACAAAACCTTCACAATTCAAGGTTATATGCTTAATTACTGTAGCAGCTGTTTGTCTATGAACTTGGTCTCGATCAGTTAAGGCGTCATCTAGTAATGTGGTCATCGCATAAAGATAGTCTTTTGTCATGTTTCCATCAATATATTCAAATAAAAATGTCATAGCTTTAAGAACCCCATTTTGAACATTATTATCTGGAGTTCGGTATTCATTCATTATAGCTGGTATTACGGTAAATGGAGCACATATATCAGCGACAATCCCAATTGCAACTGCAGTACTGACTCTTAATTGTCTTTGCTGCACTCTTAAATTGTTCAATAACATCGTTAAAACATCTTGTGGGCCGATGGTTCTGGCGATTTCTCCAAATGTGCTGTTAGCAGCAATACGAATTCTTTTCACGGGACTTTTCAAAGTATCCAATAAATCAAAACAAATTCTCATCCATTCCCTTATATTAATCACCTCAGCTGCCTTTCTAGCAATTAATCCAACCACTAAAATACACGATTCTTGAACTTTTTCTTGACGATTCTTTAAAATTGGGGATAATGACGGGACAAGTTGAGGAATTGAAGGATTTTCAAGGGATAAAAGACTTTCGCTATCAAAAGTGTCTAAGCATGAATGTAACGCAGAAAGTATACCGGCTAGTACGTCAGGATAAACTTCACCTAAAGATTCGTATAGGATCAAAATCAATTTTTGTAACGTTTCAGTCTCACCTTCAGTGCATATTTTTACCACGGGAGCTATGGCTGATAAAAGTAGAGCGGCCTGACGTCTCAAATCAGCCGATTTATTTTTAAGTTGATACAAAATTGTACTCAAGATGGAATTCATATGAGGTCTCAATCTAACACCTAATGATTTACATATTACACTTAAACCGTTAATATAAATCTTATTAAACGTTTTCTGTTCTTGGAAAGCAAATAGTACTCCGTCGATCAATTGTTCTTCAAGTACATTATCCAGAGCAATTAATTCATCGGGTCTAGTGGAAATGATTTTACTAATTGTTTCAACTGCCATTCTCCGGAGTTGTTCATTATTATCTTTTGTAAAAACAATTAATCGTTCTACCATCATCAAAAAATCAAGTCTACAGGCAATTTCCGTACTAGCATTTACCACCAATCTGTATAATAATTTCGTATCCGAGGCAGTTCTTCTATTCCAAAAATTCCTTAGGAATGGAACATAAATATCCCGGTCGTAGTTTTTAATCAATTGTTTGGAAATTGGGAGTTTTTGTAAGACTTTTAGAATAGCTGATTTCATTTCATCATCCTGACTGCTGAATTCCCGAGAAATAATTGAAACTACTTCTCTAGTATAATAGTTTGAATACTCTTCATAATTACTATCCTGACTCATTAATGGGATAATTGATCCGAGACATTTTAGGAAAGTGGCTAATATTCTACCTCTATGTCTTTTAATTCCCGACCATAAAGGTTGTAGTGCCGGCTCAAAATGTTCGATCCCATAAGGATGTGCAGTCTCGGCTAATTGGGCTAATGTTATAGCAGTAATACTTCTTATTTGCAACATTTCATCTGAAATACTTGGAACGAGTAATTCAATTACTTGTTTTAAGTAAGGTAAAATCCCTGCTCCATTTCCAGCTCCCAATTGAAGACAAAATTGTTGTATTGCTTTAATCCCCGTGTGTCTTGTTTGCCAACTCTTTTTAGACTTTATAGCAGCTTTCAAAAATGGTAGCACGCTCAATAATCCCATTGAATTGGCCACAACTGCTATAATTCTTGATGCTACATTTCTAATATACTCGTCAGGATGACTTATATCTGGTCTCATGGTTGAAATCATTTTGGCTAATCCCACGGTTTTGGCCAAATTGCCGATAATTTCTCGAGATTCAACCCTTAAAGTTTGATCTTCGTGTATCAATAAAGGTGAAAGAGATATAAGGATCTTATGAGTATAAGGAGATACCAAGTCGTCCAATCTAAACAACAATCTTCCTACAAGTTTTACAAGAACATGACGTTGTTGATCTTCTAATGAAGTTTCTACAAGTAGCGGAAGAATATGGTCAAATAGTGGTTCAACACCAATGTCTCTTGCAGTATCTGTCAAAGAACGAAGAGACTTCTTTCTGGTTATTTGATTACCATTTTTGATTTTTAAAAGTAGTTCCATCAACTTAACTTCATTCTTTTCTGTGTCTGTTAAATTCCGTTTCTGTTGTAAAACTGTAAGACGACCAAAGTACTTCTCATCTTCATCATTGTAAAACTCAAGACCCTTGATTTCTGGCGGCTTCACTATCAGGGGTAAATTCTTCGAAGTTTCAATTGGTGTATAGAATTGGGGGCCTTCCACCTTGTCTATCCTGTCCTCTCTTTTGGCTGGTTCCAGCTTGGATAGCTCTTTTTCTCTCGCTGCTTGCTCCTCTGCTATTAGTTTGTCACGTTCTTCGGGTGTGACGTCCCATCTTTTACGTCGTTTGCGAGATTCGACCCCCTCGAGGGTCTTGGTGTCGCCCTCTCCTGGTTCTTGAAGCAATTTCATCCGAGCTTGATAGGACAAATTACCATGCTTCAAAGCATCGGTGATTTTATACGATTGCTTGTTGTAATCATTTTGTACTGGCGGTGACTCCGAGACCGGATCGTCTTCCTTGTGGATACTGGCGGCAAGTTGTTTGGGAATGGTGTAGTTCCCCACCAAATTCCGAGTCATGGTAAGATAGTAATGAGATGAGATGTATGTAAGTGCGGGACTCACAATGAGCTACAGTTGAGAGATGAGGCCTGAAAAATCGATGCAATCTCAATCCATCATGTCCCAGAATTCCCTTGTTCTCCTCAACAGAGTGTTCAGTCTCAAGGATGGATTCCCATTTGTATTGGTGGTCGACTCCCTTCAAATGTCGTCGTATCATCTCCTTCAGGAATTCACGTCCAATTCCAATTCTATCATTTACTTATCTTTTGAAACCGTTAATAGACCTCATTATGCCACTCATTTTATTGACTGCTTAGACTTGAAAGTGCCCGAAATAATCGATCAGGTGAAACAGTTGAGTTCTTCGGTCACCACAAAATCTTTGGTGATAATCGACTCCTTGAACAATATCGATATTCAAGATTTGACGGGATTTGTATCGTCCCTTATCCTGCCATCCACTATAGTCTTGGGGGTATACCATAATGATTTTGATGTCAAACAAACGAAATTCCATAATTTCCCATCGCATTTAACGTTGCTTTCATATATTGCCAGCTCCATGTTTGAAGTCGAGGCTTATCATAGACAAGAGATAGACGAAGAAGAGATAGATAATAGTTTATCCAAGTTGAAGATTCCTATAGTCAAATCATTCAATGCCCCAGTATTCAAAACGGTTCTCACCAATAGAAGAAAAAGTGGGAGAGCTATCACGTACCAATATATTATCAATTCAATTGATCATAGCTATGAGGTATATAAAGAAGAAGAAGATAAACCATTGGTGGAAGATGAAAGTTTACTCAAGGATTTAACCACATTTAATTTAACCACCAGTGTCAAACAGAAGTTAGCTAAAGAACAAGTGGAATTACCTTATATGCAAGCCCAGGAAGAGTTGGGAAGTTATTCGGGGGCTATTGTTTATGAATTTGAAAAGGATGATGATTATGACGAAGAGGATCCATACGAGGATCCATTTTAACGGGTGTAATCTATTTTTATGAGTGATCCATTTTAATGGGTGTAGTCTATTTCGATGGGTGTAATCTACTTCAAACTGAAATGTCGGGATCTTCTGATCTCGTCAATTGCCTTCTCATCTCCTTGTATCATTGCCTTGTCTTCCAATTCAATAATTTGCCTATCCCATACCAACCAATCATTATAAGTGGTAAAGAACTTGGACCCAAATTTATCTTTCAGTTTCAAATCCTTACAAGCACAAAACCACACCCCATTACGGTTCCAATATCCTTTCCCATTCCGGTCTTTACACAAATCTTTTTCGTAAATTGTGGGTACTGAAGAGCCCATAAATTCAATCTTGGAAGTTGAAGATCGTTTCATTTCTTCTACAAGATCATTGAAGTATAATGCCGGGAATATAATTTTAGCAAAATCTCTTGGTATCCACCTGACCACAAAGTCGTTATTCATATTAACGTAGATTTCCTCATTGTCTAAACAGGTGGCTTTTTTGGGGAATTCTTTGTGGAATGGTCTATCTTGGATAAGACTATTGATATATGTAAAATATTTAGAATCTTTAGACAAATAACTAAAAACATTATTGAACTTGAATGGTTCTATTAATTGATATTGTTGCCATACTGGCCGTATATTGAAAAAGATATTATCTTCTCTAGCTATTGAATCATCAAGAAACATCGGTGCCGGATCGGTATTTTTCTGCGATGAGACTGAGACTTCTTATGTTTTGAGACCTTTTGATTACGGTTATGAGACCGACACTAGCGTCTGACAAGTGATTTAACTGTTGCAATACCCTTTTTAATCCCATTAACGATTTTTCTTAATTTTGTTTGGGATGCAATGTTTTCAAACTCTTCTTCAGTGATTACATCCTTTATAAGTAAATTATATACAGATCCAAATGCCAAGGAAACCACGGTACCAGTTAAAATAATTACATTATAAGGCATTGAGAAATCTGGTGTAGGTAAGGTTATAAGAGAACTGGTGGTTCTTAATTCATAAGTCTTTCGGTTATCATTATCCATAATAGTTATGATTGCCGGCTCAACTGAAAATCCATGATTGGCATCTGGTGGATATTCGGCATAAAGAAGTAATGATTTATCAAATTGATAATGTAACGTTAATATTTCTCCTGCAGGTACCGTTATTAGTAATTCTAAATGAGATGGCCTTTTACGATCTATGGCAGGTTGGTAATATTTCAAATCGACATAATCAGATACTTCTACTCGATTATAGGTCCCAGTATCTATTAACCTAGTGGAAGCTTCAAGCGTACTAAGAAATAATCTAGTGAACCACGGCAATGATTCAAAGTAGATGAATTTAATTGGTTGGCTTCCCTTGTTTTCAAACACAACTCTAAAACCACCTCTATCCTGAGAATATCCGGTCAATGATCTGGAGACTTGTAATGGAGGTTTAGCAGGTTCAATGATTTTCGAGGAGTTAGATGCTTCAAATATTATATCAACATCTTCAGTTCCCGAAACTGTATATACATTGTCATCTTGTGACAACGATACTTCTTTATTTGATTCGATGAATTTAACTTTCCAGCCTTCCAGATTAAAATTCACCGATACGGGAGTTGATTTCGAAACAAAAGGTCCTCCTTTGATAACTCTACCGAATAAATCCTTCAATGAATAGGTTAGTTCAGTTGGTATTCCAAGTGGGAAACACAGCCAAATAGTATATCCTTTTGAAGTATCACATCTCAAGTCATCACCGTCAACTGGTTTTGGAACAGCCCCTTCTTGATTCTTTCTCAAGGATCTCATGACATCCACAATTGTGGTGATACTTTGGTCCATACTCAAATGGCATAACAGAGATTGTTCATCGCATTCAGTCTTGATGTCAATTGACATACTATTCCATAAAGAATCAAATACCTTATGGCCATCTAATAATGACAGAATCCCCGCTTTTCCTCTCGTAGGTAATAACTTGATAAAAGGAGTCAAATTCTCAGTACATATTGGTTCAGCCGGCATGGCAGCTCTCAACAAGAATAATTTATTATCATCTTCAGCTTGATAACTTACCAGATCACTATCAAAGGAATTGATAGGAAATGTAGTTATACTTTCGTCAATGAAATTAAGCGAGGCACAAAAGAATCCTGAAAGGGATATGGCCAATTTCAGCCAATTTTCAAACGCCTTTTTCCCAGTCGGCGCTTCAATAATTGCCCATATCTCAACACCTGTCCCCCCACTATTGCTACCATTATTCGGTAAACTCCCCCATAATTCTGAATCCCACCATCCTTGTGTGAATCTCAAATGAAGCTCTCGAACATTACTTTTCTCAAGTAATGGGCCAAGTGATCTGGGGAAATAAGTGTAATGACTTGCTTTAACCTCACTCAAATCAGACGTGGTGTCAGGGTAATAGTCAAGTGATTTGGGAGTTGACTTGACGTTAAAATTGAAATTGGCGAGTAAGTTGTTTCGAGGCAACGGGGTAAAATTAAGTTCCTCACTGTACGGCAACGACAGTCCTGTCACCATGGCAATGAAAAACCATATCCAGAACATATCGAAGGTCTGAAAATTGGAAATTCAATTTGAAGTCTCACAAAAATGTATTTACTCAGAAAAATATTTACTGTTACTTTTCCAAATACGCGACTGTTTACTCTGGTCTGCACTTCATCTACAGCAGCCACATATATTTCATGGGACAACAAGATATATCGATCATTGAAGCGCATAAGGAGAATATTCAGCAACTACCTGGTGGTAGACTGGCGCTGGAATTGGCTGAATCGCTCAAAAACTCGTCCTTAAACAATAAATCACATCTTCTCCAACAACGACAACAGTTTGAGTCGGAACTACTCGAATTGGACGATCTAGATGACCCGCTAGATGTGTATATTCGATATATATCGTGGTGTCACAGGACTTATCCTCAGGGGAATAACTCGGAGTCCAATTTGTTGGCTATTTTGGAGAATTGTACAACTGATTTTAGAGACTATTCTCAATATAAAAATGATTCACGATACTTGAAAGTATGGTTACAATACGCCAGTCATTCCGATACACCTACGGATATATTTATTTACTTGGCTAAAAAGGAAATAGGTAGAGACTTGGCTCTTTTCTATGAAGAATTTGCTAAGATCTTGGAGCTTAACCAAAAATTCCAGGATGCCAGAGATGTCTATGATATAGGGATTGAATTGAATGCTCGTCCTATGAATCGGTTGATCAAGTCAAGACAACTGTTTGAACAGCGAGTAGCCATGACTCAAGATGATAAATCTAATAGAGACATCAAACGGGTCTTAAGTCTAAAACGGGGTTCTGGCGTCGCCCCTTTATCGACTGAGCTGGAACCAAGTGTAAAAAAGTCAAAAATCTCAGTTTATACAGACAATTCAGAAGCTAAGATTACTGACAAGTTATTTGATACTAAAGGATCTGCTGATATTGGGAACATACAACTTCGGAAAAAGGAAAATGTATTCACCGCCCGTAGTTGGTCAGGGGAAGTTTTACCCCAGCGACCTCGATCTTCTCTGAGTAATTCATCATCAGGTAAAATTTCAGTTTATAGGGACGTGGATACCCCACCCGATGATACAATTCATGAAATATTCAAGAAAGACGATTTAATATCAACAATAGTAAAAAAACCCGGTAAGAGACCTGAACGAGTCGATACCAATCTCGATTTATTATACCCTAAGTACTCCGAAGAATTATCATTATTAGAAGTTCTTGTCAGACAAAGAAGGAATTTCTCTAAATCTGATGACACTTTTGATACCCAAAGAGATTCTCAACTTCCTGTAACTCATAGAAATACCGATACGTTTATTATCCCTTTAAAAGATGATACTACGACGATATCCCGAGATCCCCCATCTCCTACTATAACCTTTTATTCAAAGACAGCCAACAATGAAGTAATGGATATGTTTAATAAAGCATCTAAAATGCCTAATGATACAGATAATGAGGACGAAAGGTCAGAATATGGAAATTCAACTAATGACGGATTTGCCACTGAAACGATTCAAAATCCTTTATCCACTCCCAAAAAGCAGAACCATCCAAAAGTCGAAAGTTCTCCCTTGGTGGAAACAATACAACCCTCTCCTGTAGATCCATTGCTGGCTGAATTAAGAGATAAGTTACTTAATGGTATCAATCCCCCGTTGGACTCTTACCCCGGATATAATAATACAAAAACACATTTTATTGAAGCTATCAGGAAATTCCGGTCTATTACTGATAAACATACTAAGATAGTTAGTAAAGGTAGTAGTGGGTCTATTGTTAATTTTTGTGGTGATGAAATATACAGCTTGAAAGCAGAATTAGGACAAGGAGGATATGGATACGTTTATTTGATTGAGAATGAAATTGGGGTTTTGAAAGCTTTGAAAGCGGAGACCATATGTTCTAACTGGGAATTTTACATTCTTAATCAAATCCATAATCGATTGGATGATAAATTAATTAATATGAGAATCGTTAAGCCTGAATCTCTATACATGTATAGAGATGAAAGTTTTCTAATATTGAATTATTTGAATCAAGGTACTTTACTCGATGTCTTGAACTATTACAAGAACCAAGGTGAAGCTATGGAAGAGGTTTTGTGTATATTTTTTGCCGTGGAGTTGTTGAAAATAGTTGAAAAATTACATAAAATTGGAATTATCCATGGCGATTTAAAAGCGGATAATTGCATGATAAGTTTCAAAAAAACATTCAATATATCTGACACTTATGATAATGGAAGTAACGAAACAAATGAATGGCAAAACCCAAGGGTAGTTTTGATTGATTTCGGGAGGGCCATTGATGTTTCATTATTTCCTGAAGGTACTGAATATAAAAGCAATTTCAAGGCTGATGAACAAGACTGTCCGCAAATGAACCAAAACCAAACTTGGAGTTATGAAGCTGATTACTACGGAATTGCTGCAACAATTCATACCCTATTATTTGGCACATATATCAAAATTAATAAACTTCCAAATGGGAAATATAAACTTCAAAATACTTTGAAGAGATATTGGCAACTACATTTATGGCAGCCATTATTTGATATTCTACTTAACCCATACTTCAATGTCGATGAGAAATTCCCGTTGATCGACGAATTAAAATATCAAAGGTCAAGATTTGAAGAATATTTGGTGCAAAATTCCACCAAATTAGGGTTAAAAAGGGTCATTAATAATATCGAAAGAGACGTAAATAAAATCGTCCCAAAACGTAAATAATACATTTCGATTCGAATCAAACTTAAACCCAAAGGGTCTGAGAACACTCGTATTTGGTTGATGATTCTGGTGGTTTCCGATATCGGAGACCGATTGGGCATCACATACGAGAATCTCCATACTCTGCGCATACCTCAGAATCAGGATTAATGTTCAACCATATAGATAAACGTTGTAATATAAAGCTAATGTATTTATACCTATATTGATGTACGTATATGTCAGCCATTACGTAGCTTGTACATAGAAATTTCGATAGATTTTCCTAACTTGCCCGCCAAACATTTGGTCTCCATCAATCCGATTAAGACAGGTTCCATTCGCAGATAGATTTTTTTGATAAATTTTCATTGGAAATTTCATTTTTCTTGAAATCATATAAATACCATCACCTGTCCCCTTAAATTGAAACCCTCCAACTCTTATAAACCTCATAACAAGTCAAGTTCCCCAATAAACAATGGCCAAAAAAACAGACGTTACATTCACCAATGCTACTGTGTTAGATAGAGTCAATAGCACATCGGTATCTTTCAGTACCAATATTTTAGTTGTTGGGGGAGCATATGCCGGTCTTTCAGCAGCCAACACATTCGTTACCAAGTTCAAAAGTAAGATTGCCGAAAACCCGGAGAGATTCAACTCGAAAAACATGTTTTCCATAACAGTTGTTGAGCCAAGGGCTGGACTTTTGAATGTCCTTGGAATGCCTAGATGTATAGTGGATTCCGAATTTGCTGCCACTCAATTCGTGCCCTTTGATAGATTAGCCAACTTCAAAATCGACAGGGTCGTTTCATCCAATGAAAACATCTTAAGATCCCTTGAAGTAAAAGACCTGATAAGCGATAACAATCAAATAGGGCTAGATATAAATTATGTTCAAGGTAAAATAACTTATTTGGATGAAAATAAAGCCAGTTATAACCTTGTCACCGAAGACGGCAAAGAGATAAGTTCAGATCTGGCAATTATAGATTTTGATTGTGTAGTTATGGCCAGTGGTAGAGATAGATTTTGGCCAACCACTCCTAAAGCATATACATTCGATACTTTTATTGAAGAAATGGCCGATTCTATGACCACAGTTGACAAGTATCAAACCATATCTGTTATTGGAGCCGGTGCCGTTGGAATTGAATTGTCGGGTGATATCAAACATTATAGGCCTGATAAATGTATCAATTTAATACATCCTCATGACAAATTCCCACCCGAAGTCTTACAAGATGATTTCAAACAAAAGGCTTATGACTCGATCAGTGATTCCGGAGTCAATATTTATTTGAATACCAGAGTTCAAGGTAGTCCGTCATCCATTGATGTTGGTACAACAACCGGAGATTTGACCACCACTACCGGGAAAATAATCAAATCCGATTTAAATATCTGGTGTACCCAGCACCAAAACAATATCGACTTTCTTTCAAATAGCATCCATTCAAGATTTGTCACCAATCGAAACGTAAAGGTTAATGAATATTTACAATTGAAAAATGATCAAGAGACGGTTGATAATTTCTTTGTCCTCGGAGATTTAGTGGATTTACCTATCATCAAAAGTGCCGGTTGGGCATTATATCATGGGCGTCAAGTGGCCAATAATCTTGCTAGTATGGTGTTCAATAACGAATTAGTTGAACCTCATGCTGACACTTCTCAGGTACCAAAAGGAATGGTACTTGTAGCAGGGAATGGAGATTTGGTGTGTGAACTTGCAGGAGTCGTATCTATGAACGTTCCAGAATATAAAGAAGAATATAAAGACTATTGTTTAGGGAAAATCAGAGCGACTCTTGATGTTTAGCTAATACATACTCAGATAGCAAGCAGTAAAAATATATCAAACCTTATAAGCTCATATACAAACAAAAAACACAGTGTGTATATAAACTTCGCCTGCTAAATAGCGATTTGCGGCTACCCTATCTATATAAAGACACTTCGATCTCATCTGTCCCACCGCTCGATACCAATGTCTTTGATACTCCATCCTGTATTAAACAAACATTGTGCACTTAGAAGCATACTCCTTCAGGCTCTTTTCATTCACCGTGCTCATTCGTTTGTTCAAGAAGGCATCTCACCAAACTAAGAAGAATTAGCGAATCCTAATCAAACCATTTTGCACAGGTGCGATTAATTCAGTCTCATCGTAAAAAATCAGAAACAAAACCAAAACCAAAGAGACGTAACTAACAACTAACTCACAATCAAGGCCCCCCGCAACTCTACTATATAATTACTTTCAAGGAAGTCAATAGATCACCCCTATAAATACAGCCCCCTCCCCTGAATATTCTCTCCTTCCCCCAAATAAACTCCCCAAGTCATTACCATGCCACTTATCTTACTTCCTGACAATCGCTCTTGACCTGTCTTCTTGGCAAGTTTTTTTCTGCGAGGCTGAGGCTTTGTACGTTGCTCAGACCAGTTATAAATTGATATAGGTATCAGCCAAAAGGCTTTCAATTTAACAACATTTAAATAACCCCCATGAACGAAGAAGTACGTGATTGGCAACCTTCAAGTTCAACATCCACCAGCTCCGACCAAGAACCGCCAAACGCCTCTCATGGTTCTTCTCCACAACCTGATCCCAGATCTCAAACTAGCCACAATACACTCGAAATTCCAAATACTACGCCCCAAGCGAGACGAAAAAGGGGTCTTTCTTTAAGATCTCAGTTATTCAATAAAGCCCTTACTTCACGTCTCATCAACCCCAGCTTATTCGACTTAAATGACGATAATATCGAGCTAGATAACATGGATAAGTCTCAGACATCCAGTCTGTCTAACGCCAAAACTACTTCACAAACGCCTCAGGGGCCTCCACTTAATCAAGCACCGCCTCAGATAACTGTCGATAGCTCCGAAGATAAAGCTCCATATTCGTCATACACTTTTAGTAATCCGTTCAGTCGATCAACGACGCATCTATCAGATGATTCTTTCAATAGTGATACGAGTTCATTTGAATTCATAGATAAAAGACCAAGAAAATCTGCATTCAAAAAACTGTTGAAGAGACTCAAAAATAAAATCTTGGGACGTGGTCAACTTCCTCCCACTGAAAGGGGTAGAGTTATTCCTTTAACCGTTTGCCCCAAAGATATCAGTACTATATTTGGATCTAATTTCCAAGATAGCGATTCTAATGACCTCATAGACGAAAGAAATGGAGAAGCATATATCCCAAATACCATTGCATCTTCGAAATATTCCATTTATTCTTTCTTGCCAAAACAATTGAAGGCCCAATTTTCTAAGATCGCCAATTGTTATTTCCTTTGTGTAGCAATCTTACAAATGATTCCAACTTGGTCAACTACTGGGAAATATACTACTATTATTCCATTGATGATTTTCGTTTCTATTTCCATGGCTCGTGAAGGCTTTGATGATTGGAAAAGGCATAAACAAGATAAAGCTGAAAATAATCGTTCTTGTTTAATCATAAAAGAAGGTCAGAACATCAACGCCTTTGATGCACATAATATTTCTTCTGAAAATTTGAGTTCAACTGATTCTTTTCAAGAATCCCTCGATAATGATATCACTCTTTTATCGTCTCATGATAAATTGTCTTTACAGAAGTTTAATATTAAAGAAGTCAGGGGCAGATGGAAAGACATCAAGGTCGGGGATGTGATTAAAGTTTATGAGGATGAATGGATTCCTGCCGATATCTTATTATTGTCTGCTCAAAATCCTTCTGAACCTGATTCGGCGTATATTGAAACCATGGACTTAGATGGTGAAACTAATTTAAAACCTAAATTTCCTCCAGCCGACGTTGCCAAAATTGTCTCTACCGCTTGTGGCTTGAAAAATTTTAACGAATTAGTTACAGTGGAAGATCCAAATACTGATTTATATAATTTTGAAGGATTAATCAATGTTAATAATGAATCCATTCCATTAGGTCCTGATAATGTGGTATATAGAGGATCTATTTTGAGAAATACTAAATCAGTACTTGGATTGGTTATATTCACTGGTGAAGAAACCAAAATTAGAATGAATAACATCAAGAATCCCAGAACAAAAGCTCCTAAATTACAAAGAAATATCAATTATATTGTGGTTTTCATGGTTTTAGTTGTTGTTCTTTTATCTGCATTGTCATTGATGGCACAAAAAATATTATATAATCAAAACATCGATAAAGCTTGGTATTTATATCATCAAGATGTGGGAACCGCTGCTACTTTGATGGGTTTCATTATTATGTATAATACTTTAATTCCTTTGTCTCTTTATGTTACTATGGAGATTATCAAGGTTGGTCAATTATTACTATTGCAGTGTGATATAGATATGTATCATGTTGAGACTAACACACCTGCTGATGCTAAAACTGCCACTATCCTAGAAGAATTGGGTCAAGTCAGTTATGTTTTCAGTGATAAGACCGGTACTTTGACTGACAATTTAATGATTTTCAGAAAATTTAGCGTCAATGGTATAAGCTGGCTTCACGATGTCGATGTGAAACAACCTGAAGATACAGATCATTCGGCGGGGCTCCCAAGTAAGCAACATCCAAGATTTTCAAATGATTATAGTCCAAGAAGTAGTGTTGATACTACAAGAAAATCAAGGAAAAGTATTACATCGGCTGTTAGGAATAGTATTGATCTGAAAGCTTTAAAATCCCCGACTATATGGAAATCATCGGCTAATCCTAATAAAGAACAAGATTGCCAAAGTTCAATTGAATTATTGAAATATATTCAAACCCATCCCGGTAACATTTTCGCCAAAAAATCTAAGTTTTTCCTATTGAGTGTTGCATTATGTAGTACTTGTTTACCAAGAAGCAAATCCCAAGATGATTCAAAAAGTTCTTTGGGTTCGAGTTCTGATGTATTGACAACGCCAAGTATAACCATGGATGACAATGAAAGTGATCAAGACATCTCTTACCAATCATCCTCACCTGATGAAAAAGCATTGGTTGAGGCAGCTAGGGATTTAGGTTTTGTCATATTAGATAAAAAGGGTAGTTGTGTCACTTTAAAGACGTATCCTGATGGATTCAGCCAGCCACCAAAATATGAGCAATATGAAGTATTAGATGTAATTGAATTTTCATCAGCAAGGAAAAGAATGTCCGTTGTCGTCAAATTTCCAGATGGTAGAATTTGTGTGATCTGTAAGGGTGCTGATAATGTTATTATTGAAAGGTTAAAAAATGCTGCCTTGGCCAAGAAAATAGCCAGGAAAATATCCACCAACGCATCCGAAAGAAAGATGATGGAAGCCGATGTAGTTCTTCAAGAAAGATTTTCTCAAGAAGCAGAAGCAAGAGTGTCTATGGGCTCTTTAAGTTCTCTTAGGAGAAGTCTCCATTTATCTAATGCTCCTAGTCCTGAACATGTCGATACAATGAATTCGATAGATGATTACCTAATGCATGATCGTGACCGGGAAGTAAATGATGTCGCCCTGCAAGCCAGAAAATCCTTACATCTTCAACAAGCTAAGCGTTATAGTATGGATAACCAGCGTGATTCTGTCGAAAGCAATAACAAAACATCTCCTGAAACCCCCGGCTTTTCTTTTGATCCAAGATTATTACTTAACGAGGAGTATATCATCGAAAAGACTTTAGAACACGTTGAAGAATTCTCTACCGAAGGATTAAGAACCTTGTTATACTCCTATAAATGGCTCGATAAAAATGAATATTCTGAATTTTCTCAGAAATATCAAGAAGCTAAAACTGCTTTAATTGATAGATCAAAGAAACTTGAAGAAGTTGGTGAATCAATCGAATATAACTTCGAACTAGTAGGAGCTTCTGCAATTGAAGATAAACTTCAAGATGGTGTTAGTGACGCTATTGAGAAACTTAGAAGAGCAGGTATTAAAATGTGGATGCTTACGGGAGATAAACGTGAAACTGCTATCAACATTGGTTATTCTTGTAGATTGATCAAAGATTATTCGACTGTATCCATCTTAAATATCGACGAAGGAAAAGAAGAGGTTAAGAAAACTATCATAAACACGGCAAAGAAAGTCAATGGTGGAAGTATTGCTCATTGTGTGGTAGTCATTGATGGTGCTACTTTAGGAGAAATCCAAAACGATGAAAATCTTATGCCCCACTTCATTGACTTGTGTGTAGTCTCTGATTCTGCTATCTGTTGCAGAGCTTCGCCATCTCAGAAAGCTGCCATGGTATCTTCTATCAGAGACTTAGATAAGAAATCAGTGACCTTAGCAATCGGTGATGGAGCCAATGATATTGCCATGATTCAAAGTGCTGATATTGGAGTTGGTATCACTGGTAAAGAAGGTTTACAAGCTGCTAGAGCTTCTGATTACGCCATTGCTCAATTTAGATTCATTTTGAAATTATTGTTGGTTAATGGAAGATACAACTATGTTCGTACTTCCAAATTCGTTCTTTGTACCTTCTATAAAGAGTTAATCTTTTATTTGACCCAAGCAGTATACCAACGACATACTCTATTTTCTGGTTCTTCAGTTTATGAAAGTTGGTCATTATCTATGTTCAATACTTTGTTCACATCTTTACCTGTATTGGTCGTCGGTATATTTGATAAAGATCTTCAACCTGCAACATTATTGGCGGTTCCGGAATTATATTCCAAGGGGAGATTATATAAAGGTTTCAACTTGAAAATTTTCTTATCCTGGATGGTTTTGGCAGCTTTACAAAGTGTAGGTATTTCATTTTTATCGTGGCATTTATGGGCTAATACAGCATTAAAAGATAATACTACTTTACCATTGGGTACTTTATTGTTTGCTGCATTGGTGATTATCATTAACGCTAAATGTGAATTCGTAGAAATTCAAAATAGAACTTGGTTGTCATTTGCTGCATTTATCATATCCGTTGGTGGTTATGGATTATGGAATGTAATTATTATGTTATTATACAGATCTAAACCTGCAACTATTTATTACGTTGATTATGGTTTGTTGCATTTTGGACAAGACCAATCTTGGTGGGCAGCATTATTGGTGATTTCGTTACTACCTATCTATTTAGATATTTTAATCAAGGTCTTTAAATTCTTGATCAGACCCAATGATGATGAGGTGTTTAGAGCCATTGAAAAAGATATCGAGATGAGAAAAAACTTCGAAATTACAGCTTTCAAAGAATTGAAACAAGGTTGGACCACTGCAAGAGAATCTTCAATTTGGAGAAAAACATTGGTTAGAATCCTTAATATTGTTCTGGATAAATTGGGTACCAATATTAAATTAGAAGATGAGAATTCAACTGAATATAGGAAAAGAGCCGGTACCTCGACTAATTCTGATGAATTACCTCCTGGTGGAGGGGGCGAAGCAGTTCATAATACTGATTTACAAGTCCATATTGAAAAAGACCATCTTGATCGAGAGTATGAAATATTACCAAGTGGTAAAAGAATCAGAAGAAAAAGAGCTAAAAGTTTACTCGATAGGCTCACATTAGAATCGAATGATGATGATGATATCGAAGCCATCATATCTGATAGGCTTGATTCGTTGAAGCAAAAATAGTAAATATAGCATGTATTATTAAAAATTAACGTATTTTTTATCTTAGTAAAAACTTATAGAAAGAATTATAGAAATTGTATAATATACGGTTAAAAGATAAATCAATGTTCAGATAATTTGAATACAAATGTTAAGATCGTAGATAATAAAAGGAACCCACAAATCATATTTGGACCAAATTTATCTCCATATTGAGCAGGTCTTCGATCTCTAATCATCAATGTTCTCCAGATATACATGAAAGTTGCATATAACATGGTGAAAAGAGCAGTAATAAAGAAACCAATTGATGCAGTTAATGAAGTTTTACTACCATAATTTAACATAGTAGTTGCAGTAACACTTAAAATCATAGCGATAGATAACCAAGATAAGAAAGTTCTTTCAGATGCAAAATAAACTTTTGGTTCAATTCTGATTGGGATGCAAATCTCTTTCCCAGCAGGAATTTTGTTCCTAAAGGCAGCATTTAAATCGAAATTGGTTCCTTCTTTGACCGTGAAAGTTCTATCATCATTGAAAAAATGCAAGAATTGACCATAGAACTTTGTAAACCATTGTTGAAGTGGTGTACCAGAAGAAGAGCTTGAGTAAGGAGAAGGTAATAATAAAGGAGTGTTTTCATCTAAATCTTCTTCGAGAGGATTGATATCATTTGAAAAATGAACCTCATTGTGATCACCTTCCATCTCTTCTTCATCAAATTCATTGCCTGAGGATGATGATTTGATTTTATTTTGATTTCTGTTGATTCCAAACTCCTCTTGGATCTTAGGTTTTCTAATATCAACATCCATTTGGGGCAACCAAAATGGAATTAACTTGACATAATCTGGTAATAAAGCAGCACCTCCATGGATGAATTTAGAAAACTTAGGAACTGCTTCAACTAAATGACTTGTAACCAATTCTCTGATCCATAAAGGAGGTTCTTGTCCCAATTGAGTTTGCAACTTAACTTCCAAAACTGCATAGGGAAATCTACAAACATCCTTTTCAGATAATTGATTGAATGGGAAATCGACACCAATGTCAGTTCTTCTCCAATTGCCATCAGTTCTATCGAACCCATCGAAATTGTCTTCTCTTACCATGGTTAATTCAGTATCTAGAGAAATTCTAACTCTTGCATCACCAGGTAATTGAAAAGCAGTTCTATTATAAAAGGATCTCATGACTGGTCTCATTTTATCTTTAAGAACTCTATATTGGACTTCTTTTGCCAAATTTTCCAAATTATCAATTTGGCTTTGAGGCTTCTTACCATCTTTTCTCATCTTTTCAAACGCTTGTTTAGCAGTAAATTCCCCTTTTAAGAAATCGTTAACTTTCTTTTCTTTCAAAGCAAACCTTGCTTTAACAGATTTCTCACCCGTCCAGTCTTCTCTATGAGTTTTTCTTTCAACGAAAATTTGATCAGATTTCATACCACCGTACCATCTTAATCTGATAGCTTCAGCCCCTTCATCTTTTCTTAATCTACCATAATAAAGATCCATATCTTTATTATCAAAATAAATCGAAGTAATAGCACTGTCCTCAGCTTCGAATTCCTTATCGGCATTGAAAACCAAAACCGGTAAATGTTTCAAGATAATTAATTTTAACTCAGTAATATTATCGGGGTGAACCCAATATTTAGTAGTTTGTCTGACGAAATTTTGCTGAGATCCACCAGCAGAAGAATCTCCTTTAATTGGGTTACCTTTGGTTCTAACGAGGTCGTACAATTTAGATAATTTAACGATTACTGGATCATAGTTATCTTTGAAAAAGGGTTTGGAATCCAATCTAACTTGGAAAATTGGACGTAAATTGAATTTCGTCAATTTATCGTGCTTTTTAACAATCTTTTGGAATCCAGTATAATTCAATCGACTAAATCTTGCTAAATCATGAACATCAGCAATGACATCACTCAATTCACTTTCTAAAATTTGGAATTCTTCTTCTTCTGTAGTATCGACATTTCTAATTACGTTATTTACAGTTTTCTCGGCATCCTTGATTCTTCTCTTCAATTCGGCATTCTTGACCTTGGTAAAGGAATATATTTTATCGAGCTCAATTTCCAACTTATTCAAAAAATCCTCTTCCAAAGTATTTGACCAGGTGAAGTCATTTTTCTTCAAAGATTTTTTTAATTCGTGCTTCAAATCATCATAATCAATATAATAATAGCTGTAATCTTTGATCAAAGATTTCCTTAAATGTTCACCAAACTTCATAAGCTAGTATTTGGAATGTGTCCTTTTCAACTTTTCAGTTATCGTAACCTCGAATACTCGAACAGAATATTAAATTGGCTGCTCTTCCTCCTCCACGTGCGGTGGTGCGGCCAACTGAGGAATGCGCAGCCATTTCCTTATCTGGCGACAGAAGGTATGTGTCAGAAGGGTGTCAGAAAATGAGAAAATGAATTTTAGCTACTAGAGAGATGAAAAAATCAGAATTGTATAGTTACTGGTATTCTTTGATAGACTTGGCAGCTTTGAGTATTTTTTTGGTATTTTTTTGGAATTTTCTTGACCTAATATGCTGGTTGAATTTTTGTTTTAAAAACTTGGCTGCGAAAATCACAAATTAACGAGTTTTCTCATTCTTATTCTATTCTCCAGACTCTTGGTATGAATGTCGACATCCCATTTATAAGGGCCCTGTTTACGTAAATTTCAACATTTCAACAAGCTGTAATATGCCTAATTATCCCTTCGCAAAGCCCATTGAATTCTTCAATGATTTAATTTCTGTAATCCAGTTCATTCCCTAACTAGGAATCTTGCAAGATAACCAGCAAAAAACAAAAAAAGGTCGTACCCGGATTCGAACCGGGGTTAATTGGATCAAAACCAACTGTGATGACCACTACACTATACAACCTGTAATATAACTATTAATGCTCAACTTGGAATATACCGGATAAATTATCCACTAGAACCTGCAAAAGTTCAACCTATCTACTCGAACCTGTAAAGTGCCACGCACCTGACAACCCAGAACTCTTGAACTACGGAATCAACTGTTCAAAATCTTGAAAACCGAGGAATCTATAAGCAAAAAGTTGTTTTGGCCAACTTGCAAAATAGCTATTTGAATTCTGAGAAATACCACTTTCAAGAAGGCTAAATTTACCCGCAAACGTCTAAGATCCATATCAAGCTCGAAATTTACATTTGCGAATTCAATCATGACAGACTTAACACCAATTTTCAACCAAGTGGTAGAAATTGTAGAGGAGGAATTCTCCGATTCTATATCCAAGACTCCTTCAAGGCAAATTCCGTACCTTATAAACGATTCTTTCGATAAAGAAACATCTGATTTGTATAAACATATCACAGGATTAAATTTGTTTTTGACCCAAATCAAACAACTATATTTAGCTATCAGTGACGAAGACGATAATAAAGGTTTGAGTATAGAAGATAAAAACAAACTTGATGAAGACTTCCAGATTAAACTACAGACTCTATATGAGAAACTCAAGATACTACAAAACTATGAAAATAAGAGGGAAGTTAAAAAGCCAAAGAGTCACTGGATATCTAATATGTTTGGGGATGAAGAAGAAGATATGAAACAAACTTATTTTTTCACATTAGGATCCCATAGAAATCAAATCTTGAAATTCTTGAGCGAGGCTTTGAATAATTCTGGGAAAGATTTTCAAAACTTACAGAGGAAAAGAAGTCATAGAGAACGTCAATTAAATTTGCTTAATTTTCAAAATCTTGAAGACAATATTGATTTGAACATTCCAACGATAGAAGATGAACAGCAACATATGATGTCCTTCGAAGATGAGATTCCTCAATTAAGTCAACAACAGATCCAAGAATTTGAATCAGAAAATAAAGGATTACTCGAGTTAAAGAATAACCAGCTTAAAAAAGTCGAACAGTTGCATACATCAATGATTGATATTATTAATATGCAAGCCGAAATATCATTTCAGATTGAAAGTCAATCTGATCAAATTATGAATTTGATTGATAATCAAGATCAAATCAATTTGAATTTATCTTCAGGTAATAAAAATTTATCCAAAGCTACCACCAGAAATAAAAAAAGTGCAAATATCATTGTATATACAAGTATAACTATGGGGATTCTCATATTGCTTATGGACTATGTACGATAAATTTAATTATTTAACAATCTATAACTGTACCGGCACCGATTGTAATTCCTTCTCTCCTGATAACAATTTTCCCAAGTTTAGAATTTTGTTCGAATTTAGTTACTGGTAAAAGTCTTTCACCTTCAACTTGAATTTCAACCAATGCTGATTGTTTGGAAATTAAATGTTTCTTAGGTTTCTTTAAATTATCAACCGTTATGATTTTAGTAATTCTAGCAGGTATATTGAAATTGTTTCTGAATAAAACGAATGGAGTTCCGATTAATAAAGGTTTTTGAAGATTGAATAAATTAAGTTTACAATTGAACTTCTTTACCGATTTGATATCTTTGGAAATCGAAACAATATCACCGCTCAAAACATCTTCGAATGTCTTTTCTTTGAACTGTTTCTTACTAAATGACAATTCAACAATTTCACCGACAATAGAAAACTTAACTGCATTATTGTCATTCATTTTTATCTTATTGACTTTTAAAATCTCATTAACTGGAAGAAAACTGACGTTATCATTAACCTGAATCACTCCAGAAAGGACTTTTCCAACTACTGTGAATTCTGAACTTGAATTCTCATAAATATCATTAATGACCAAATTAAATGGTTCATTGATGATCTCATCAACACTTGGTTGATACACTTCTGTCGACTCTAAATAATCAACAAGAGTTGGGCCTTTGAACCAATCGAATTCAGCAATATTTTGTCTTTTTACAACATTATTACCAGTCAATCCTGAAACTGGTATAAAAGATAAATTGGCCTCATCGTAGCCGATTTCTTCTACTAAATAATCAGTCAATTGACTCTTGATGAAATTGAATCTATCTTCAGACCAATATTCTTTATCTAATTTATTAATCACACAGCATAAATTCTTGACCCCAAGATTTTTAGCAATCAATGTATGTTCCTTTGTTTGGCCTTGCATTTGAAACCCTGATTCAAATTCTCCAGTAATTGAATCGACAATTAAAAGAGCCATATCAGCTTGACAAACTCCATTGATCAAATGAGGAACGAAATCTTTATGGCCCGGGGCATCAATTGCGGTAAATCTGGTTGAGTCAGTTTCGAAATTGGTGGCAACGATATCAATGGTTACCCCTCTTGATCTTTCTTCTTTGGTTTGATCCATAACCCAGGCCAAGGCAAAAGATCCTTTACCAATACTTTCACTTTCTTTGATCAATTTATTTACTGTCTTCATATCGACAACATTCAAATCAAGGAGAATTCTACCCATCAAAGTAGATTTCCCAGCATCTACATGTCCAATCACCACAAATGATTTATGAACTTTGTTGAATTGGGGGTTATTGACAAGTTCTGATTTAATATCAACTTTTAAGTTCTGATCTAGTAATTTGGTAGCTTTATCTTCTTTTTTCAGTTCCTTGATGTCTAATTTTTTGAAATCATCAAAGGCATGCTTTTGAGCATTCAACACTTTATCATCGGGACTTTCAGTCAGAAAATTGGTATTGATTTTATTTATAGTTTCTATAGGTAATTCATAGTTAGTAAAAAGTTGATCATTTTTATCTAGTTTACGCTTTTTCGTGGGCTGGTCATTAGTGAAGAATAGTCTTGGATTATCAATCAAAGAGTCATCGTAAGATATTGGGAAATCGACATCAAAATCAAAATCCTTTGTTGGAGTGGATGATTTGGTTTTTGGAGGGGTTCGTATTTGTGAATTTTCTACTGGTAAATCATCGATAATCATAGAATCAGTTTGATCTACTGGTAGATTAGAAATTTGAGTCTTTTCCCTCTCTCGTTGCCTCTCTCGTAATAAACTCAATTTCGATCGTATTTTCGTATCGGAAACTTTGGTTTCATCCTTGGAATCTCCTGTTAATCTATTCAATATATCAACATTCTTATTACTACTCGAAATGTTTGAAGAATTCCGTTTTTTAGCTAGTGCTGCAAGCTTGGACATTGCTAAATGAAAACCTTTCGCGAGTTATGGTGCATAGATCTAGACAAGTGCAATGTAATGAAGCCATCTCCAGCAGAGGAATTTGAAAATTTGAAACTAGAAAAACTCGTCAATGTATACGTACCCTTCAATTTGAAGACAGATTTTAATTCAGCTAAAGTTGGTTCAACATCGAAATAATTATTGTATAAACATTCTTTTAATTCTAATTCGGTAATTTCATTAGATTTATTATATTTGCTTAATTTTTGCTTAAGCAAAGGTAAAACTTCGATCAACTTATCATACTCTTCATCATTAAGCATATCTTCCGTAAATTCATGATCGGAAGCATCTTCCAAATCGTCTGAATAATAGTCTGCCATAGTTACTTAAAAAGATGGAATGCGAATTTTCATTATGGATGCAAAATGGAGGTGGTGGGTGTCACACAACAAGTGTAGGGTAGCCTAAAGATATGAAATTGAAGTAGAGATTTGAGAACCAAGGGCCATAATCAGAAAGTGTTTCTATAATAATCTACATAATTCTACTCATTTCCGACCCAAATATCCCCATAATATTTGTATAAATCTATGGATACTTGGTCAAATTCAAATATTTTTCCAACTTGAGTAGTATCTTCACCACCATTTGGCCCTCCAATTGATGAGTATGCACACCATAAATAACTGTTACAATATTCTTCAACCATATGCCATCCTTGTTTTGGCTCGTCTATAGTATTTTCACACCAAGTCTCTAGTTTATTTTTAAAGGGTGGAACTATGGCATGTTTTAAAATTATCGGATTTTCATAATACTCTTTCATTTTCTTGGTATCCTTTAAGAATTTAAGATGTTCTTGCTTTTTGACTTCCTTTTTGTAATCGACATCATTACTCTGTCCACAAAATTGGAACCCAGAATTGAACCAAAGTAATGATTTATCATCTTCTCCATTCATATGCCCTGGGTGGGCAGCACAAAGTTCTTTAGTAATTTTTGGTTTACCCTGGGAATTCAAAAGATCGCCTTGTGGGGTTAACTCCCCAACAGCAGCAGCTCCATACTTATTGAAATGGAATCCTTCATCCCCATCAACGGCAAATCCGAGCCAAAAGAGCTCTTTATCCCCATAAACTCTGGTAGTTGCAGGATGAAAGAAATTAAGTTGTATCATCGTCAATACTGCATTGAAGTGTCTTGCCCTGTTGATCAATACCAACCCACTCTCCATATAATGTCCCATACCTTCAAAAAATGACATATCCAATGTGTGTCTCGTAATGATTGGAATATCGAACACCAAATTATCTAATATCGATGGTGTCATTTTTTCAAAGAATCTAGCATCACTAATTGGTCTGAAATTTGGGGCAGTTCTGTCTTTAAAGAAAAAAGCACCTTTTGATTTATAATTTTTCAAATTGAAAAAGGTTTCAGGACTTTGTACTAAAACTGAATCAGCATCAAGCAAAATAAATTCTTCGAAAGAATTGAATAACGTTGCCAAAAATTTGTTAGCGAAATGTCTAAATTTGTCTTTATAATTGGTATGTATGGCATTGTATGCATTGACAAACCAAATTTCTTGTTTAGGCAACCCCCCGTCTTTCTTATTGAAGTAAGATTCTGGGAATTTATTGGCAACTTTTTGGAAACTTTGGGGCAAATCAATCATTTTATTCCTAGCTGCATTAACAATTTTCTTTTTGGAATCATCACTTAAAGAATCGTAATAGACAATTTGAATTGGATAATGATTATTTAAAGCCCTCAATAAATGAATTAATCGAACTGTATCCTGAACATGACTATCTTTAATGGATAAGACTAATCCTTTTCCGTTGATGGCATTTTTAAATTGATTCAAGAAACATGCTTTGTTGCCGGTAAAATCTGATTTAATTGGTCCTTTTGACCTTTCAGTGTACTTTGGATTTGAACTTTTAAAAACTTCAGGATGTTGAACGAATTTTTTCATATTTGGGGGTTCAAAATAAATATCCCCAGTCCATCTTTCATAAATAGGAAAAGACATCGAAAGCCATCTGTAAACCCTACCTTCCAATTCAGAACAGCTATCAAAACTGTCAGTATTAACCAATTTCTCTTTTTGGTTGGTCCGGAAATCCCCCTTGGAGAGGGAACTGGATTCTTTATTGATTAACTTTTTAGATTTATCAGATTCATAAGTATTATCACTAGTAACATAACACTTATTGAAAATTCTTACATGAGATAAAGAATCGACCATTTTTTGTTCAGTATCCATTGTCTTTTGCCAGAATGCCTTGTAATCTTCTTCGATAAGTTTGTCGATAGTCTGTTTGACATTTGGATCATCAAAGTTAATTTCTTCCTTGGATTGCTTAGTAATTTCAGCAAATTCTTTCTGAACGTTGCCCATTACTTCATTTTTATAATCTTTGAACAGGAAACTATATCTGTTTTCCAAAGGTAAATCAGCGTTTGGATCAACGAACCAATTTCTATCCTCGATGTACAAGCTTTTAAAATATAAATCACACCTTTGTCTAAAACTAAGGCCTGTTAAAATATCAGTGATCCCATGTCTCGAAAGTAGGTCGTCATAAATTGAAGAATGAGCGTCAATATTTCTTCTATCCTTGATGCCAATTTTTTTAGAGATTTGTTTAATTTCAAAATCATTTAATGCATCAATAGTTAACGGTTCATCTGGATTTTTCTGTAAATCTGTACTAGTTCCATATTCTTCATCATAAACACTTGATTCAGGGGCAACTGAGATACTTATATCCGTATAATTGTAAAGCCAAAGATTAATCGAAACAAGCCATACAATTATGATACCATAAATGACGGTCCTTCTATTAAACTTGGTTAATACTGAATTATCCACCATCATAATATGATAACAGGGAAATTCAAAAATTAATGAAACTGAAAAATGTTATTGGGATGTTTTTGAAAAGTTTCATTCAGGAACAGATCGTGCCCAAATGTCCCTTAGTCTGCCTAGTGTCACCACGTGGAAATTGATAACCTGGCTTATGATTACCTGGGTGCAGGATAACATGTGTATACACAGGACAAATGAGATGATGATATCAAAATATTGGGGTTATGTACAGGAGTTTTTAACACGATTTTACCTAAAACAAGGGAATGAGTTAAGCTTCGGTTCGGTACTGGTTAAATTTGGACCTTGGAATATATACTATGAAGAGAGAATGGGGAAGAGACCACATTACGAATCGCAAGATTTTTGCACGCATATAACCTGATACGACATGCTTTGAAACAAAAGGGACATAAATACCAAGGTCATACGACTACCTGGAAGACACCCAAAGGCCTGTATAGGGTATGGTGAAATTGACATAATCACACGAGTATTGATTTGTTGGAGGAATTGTTGAAATTAAAGTGCTGTTCCTCGAGATAACGTTTTGCTGCAAAAAAATAAGATTAAAAATAGTATTACAACCAGTGCCGCACATGTGATATAAATAGAGAGAACCACAAACCAAATAAATGTAATCAGTAGCCATTAATACGGTTATAAACAACACCCAGAACGTTCAGACCCAGGGGTTGCCAGAGCATTGCCTGGATAATAGTCTAATTGATGTAATTCTCTCACGTTTCTCCTGCTGGTAGATATTCCAGCTAATAGTTACAGACACGACTCAACGTTTTACGCTCAACCCGTCAATGCACGAGTATGCATGAGTATGCATGAGTATGCGGGTTTACGATCGAGCTTGGATACATAGTAAGAGATAAGAGATAGATAATATTGGGAGAGCAGTAAGATAAGATATATCCCGATACGAGATAGGAAAAATTGTAGTAAGTGGCAGAGTATTTTTTACTTTTATTCGTACGCCACCACCAGGGGTCTAATATTTACCTCACCCCCCACCCACAAATATTATTGAATTCAAGTTTGGAACGCCGGTTATCTGACTGATACAGCAAGTCGCGTGACCTGGATTCCACAGTGACCAGGTTATGCTCCGCGGTAGATTGGGCCCAGACTATAGTCATTCACCGCCACAAGTGGGGACGAGCGGTGGATTTGTGGCATGGAAAATTCCAGTGGATTCTCCCTCACACGATTCTTATCACCCCACAGTTGATAGCCAATAATTGATTCAACTATAAATAGGGGCCGAAATCCCAACATTTGACTATTTACTTTGAATTTAATTAATTTTTCAATTAATCCACTCAATTAACCCAATTTATACTCAATTAATATGTCAAGAACTGCTAAATGGTCCGTTGCATCTTCAGAACCAAAATGGTTTACCCATAATGGTCACTATGGAACCAATCCTTCAAAAGTTAAAAAGAATGGTGCCGGAAAAGGTAATTGGGGACGCCCTGGAGATGAGCTTCTTGATTCAGAAGTCGACTATAATTTGTTTGGTAAATCTCAAAGAAGAAATTCCAACCATCGTGAAAACGAAAGAGAACTTAGAGAAAGAAGTCAATTGATTGAAAATTATTATCTTAACTGATATTTATGAGTCATGAAATATAGTATGAATAAACGAAATAAAAACTCTAACTGGTATAATTAGTTTTTGCAGTTTCAACTTCTTTTAATTTTTTTTCATTCTCTGCTTTCCAACCTTTTTTTCTTTGTCTTTCTTCATAAGCTTCGATATTACTCAATACTCTTTGCACAATGAATCTAGTATTCACTTCTTCGAACTTGTGATGTCCGATTTCTTTATATAAATGTTTAACGTCATCATAAACCGATTCGTCAATTGGTGTTGGCCCATGAAATACTGCCACCACTACACCGGGAAGTTTTTGTAAAAAATCAATACTTGGAACATATGGAGCTCCTAATATAACCCCATCAACATAACGACATTGAAGTACACATAAAGACCTTTCAAAAATTGTCATGATTGGGTAATTCAATTCTTTGTTTTCATTCACTGTTTTATCATCATGGAGACCAACCATCACTAGCGCCCCAAATTTTTCTGCTTCTTGTTTAACAACTTTCAAAGCTTCAATGTGTCCTGGATGAAATAAATCAAATCCTCCATCAACATATACTAATTTAGAATAATTTTCTGCCACTTTCGCCGATGGCTTCACCAATTCATGTAATGGCTGATTATCAAGAGATACATAGACAGCAGAATGAGGGTTCAATCCCAGTTCATCAGTAGCGTATTTAGTGAATCTTTCCACGTTATCTCGATCAAACAATGGATGATCTAATGATTTAATCGCAGGTAAATGATGAACCTTGTTAGCCAAAAGCATTCTACCAACAAGATCAGTTGTCAGGATATTTGGTGTTCTCTTCACCACCACAAATCTCCCTAAATCTTTAACTACTTGATAACAATCATTACCATCAGCATCAGTTGTGATATCATCACCGTGAACAACATAATCACAACCATATTTATCCATGAATTTTGGATCAGTTACGTATGGTGCATTATCAATTGCTTTAGTAGCCCATTTACACCCTTCAACCGCAGTCATTCTTTCGGGTAATTTCATCACCACCGGTCCCTTATTGGTAAGAATTTCTTCATCAGAATGAACCCCAACATAAAGTTCTCTACCAAGTTGCCTGGCTTGCAACATGGCACCAGCATGTCCGTGATGAGTAAAATCAAAACATCCATCCACCCAGATTCTACTATTCTCTATTCCCTCTGGTCTTTCATACATTTCTATATAGTTGTCGCGATTCACTTGATTCTTTTGCTGTGAATTTGTCTCTGCGACTGCGGTTTGGCTGCAAATGGTAGTATTGCCTATACAAACCCACTCTGTTGTTGTTGATTGACCACTATATTTTCTTGTGGTTGATTTTTCTTACCAAATCTTTTATGTTGCTGTTGCTGTTGTTGTTGTTGTGGATTAGAGTAATTCGCTGCTCTGACCCCCGGATAAGACGATTGGGGGACCTCAGGTTCCGAACCAATGGCACCTCTACCTATATAATTTGGCATTTTATTATGCTGTCTCTGAGATGCTAAGAAATTGAAATAACTATTTATTAACCCGGCGTTTCTGGTACTACATCCATGTAAATAACCAAGAAATGCCCCAATTATCGGCGGGAAAGTAATCAATAAATCGAGGAATATGTTACCCTCCATCTTAGCTACGAGTTTTCCCGGTAGCTTCATTTCATTTGTCACCACATGGATTAATCTTGAATGTACTCCATACATAATTAATGGACCAAGAACCGGGAAAAATAAAACCGCCAATGTAGCTAGCCCTACACCACAATCCATACCCACGCCACAAGACCCCAAAAAACATCTATCGTGAGTCCATGCTTTCAGTTGTACCTTCTTCCATAGTTTCTGTTCTTTAATGGTATTATATTGTTTATCAAGCTTCCGTTTATTCCCATTTTCATCTTCAAAAGGATCCTTGGTATTGAAATGTTCTTCAGCGTATTCCTCCCAGAATCCCATGAGAATATCATACCCGGGGAGTCCTTCCATCTGTTCTTGAATTGCGGCCATGGTGTGGTTAGTAGGAAATTTCCGCGGGCCAAGCGGAGTTATGATCTGATGAGCTATGTGAGACATGACAAGAGTGAGACACTGCAGTGGGCCATGAATTAGCTGTTATCACCGGCAATGATTGACTCAAGTTCTGTTTTCAGTACCGGATTCATGATCCCATTTGTATCCTTTCCACAAATAAAACAATTGAGTTTTTTCTGCTTGAATCTATCGATAAAACATTTCTGACAGAACATATGGTCGCATTTAGTCTTGATTGGTGATTTATAGTCTTGTTTACAGATTACACATTTGAATGGAATAGGCGCTGGTTCTTGCTTGGTATTTATTATTTGTTCCCATTCTTTGACCACGGGTTTTTTATTTTTGCTTTCGCCTCTGATATGTAAGAATTTACAGGTATCGCCATACCCACAGTAGCCTGTCTGTTGGAAATCTTTACATACATCAGGCTGGAAATCGGTGATAGTTGTTGTTCTGATATTCACAGCAAGCGGTTTGAGTTTAGAATCTTTCTTGCAGTCGGAGTCTCGGTTGAGGTTTACGTCCACCACCGCATCGTTCTCCCGTTGAAGCGGTTCTAATGACGTCTGTAGTTCGGTAGATCTCGTAGGTTTAATGGTTGGATTTGATTTGATCTTTTTAGTTGCCAGCACTGGTTTTGATTGGATGGATGGGTCTTTCATCAATGAGGTTGAATCTATCGGATCATCGATATCCACGTCTTGGGTCACAGTCTTTCGTTTGCCGGAATCTTTCTTTATCGTCCTCTTCTTAAACATCGGTGCGATGAGATAAGCAAATGCGGGATGGAAAATAGAAGATGATCATGAACCGTTTGAGATTTATAAGTAACTCAAGAGGCTTCTTTAGAGGTGGAATTGATAGGAACATTCGGTTTTATTCATCTGCAAAACCAACCGTTGCTTCATATTTCGAATTATTTCCCAAGAGTTTCCCGAATGGAGGGCCTCCCAAAGATTCATTTATCATTTCTCCCAAATCTTTACGAAGAGAATTCAGGGCCCTTCAAAGTGAACATCATCCCGACATTTTGATTGGCTCACAAGCACTTTCAGAATCAACAATGACCGACCAAGAAGGCTTCTCCTCTCTAGTCAATAAAGCATACACAACCATTCAAAACCCCTACACTAGAATAGCCCATTTTATTCATGTTAACCATCCAGATCATCTTGATATAGGACAAGATGACATCTCGAAAAAAATGATTGAAAAGCTTCAAGCACTGTCAGAGGAAAACCTGATGGAATATAAACAAATGCTAATGACGGTTTTAGAAGCTCATGAATCACTTGAGTTTGCTGGTAATGAGCAAGAATTAGATCAATTAAGTGATGAAAACTCAGAAAGAATAAGTGAAACTGAAGAAACTCTTGATAAATTGTTATCAGGGAATTTGGATTGGACAGAGATTATGCTTGAAGCTATTAGATTAAAATATTGGGTAAATATCGATAATGCTATTAGAGATTGGGAACCGGGTAAACCAGTGAATCTTACCCACTAATCATTGGTATAGTAAGTAATTAATAAGACGTAGAGGTCTTGTGCAATAAATACAACGTAGATTATATATCTGTATTATAAGTACATTATGACCCTGAACTAGCCATGGTATTATCATCGTCATCGTCATCAACATCAACATCTTCGTCATCGTTATCATCCATATCATCAGAGCTTGGTATGGATAATTGACAACTTTCAAATTCCCGCTTTTCAATATCTGTCTTTGGATGCTGTCTTAGCCATTTCATCCTGGGTCCACTGGCGCTTAATTCACTAACTTTAAAACCAAATAATCTTAAACCCAATTCATCTTGGTTGACTTTATTGATTCTTATTCTGCACTGGTTTTCAATTTCCAGAAACATCTTTATTAACAATCCAGGAAATGTGGTACCGAAAAAGGCTCCATCGATGTTTAAATATCTTGAACTCAGCGGTAAATATATATCATTACAACAGGGACAAAACAATCTCACGGTTTCTTGGCCCGGTAAATCAGTTGCCCCACAAGGAATCAAGTGCATCCCGTCACAATAATATCTCGGACATGACCCAAATTCATTTCTTTCAAACTTAGAGGCCATGGCGGTTAATCCAGGTTTAGATATTATATATCTTGCGTGAATTAACCCATATAACAACTCGGCCAGATGGGCCAATAATGCTTTATTTGGTAAATCATTTTTATTCAGTTGATTGGATTTTGCATTGTCTTCGGCTGTGTCAACTTGATAATCTAATATAGTATAAAGGGCTTCTCGATAATAGGGAACTTGCAGGGATAATCCTGTCAAATTGAAATCATCTTCAATAAATTCCTGGGCCACTGGTACAAAATAATCATGACCGAAAAGATCACAAAACTGTTTGATCCATGGAACATAATCCTCTTCCCCTTCACTCATGATGTATTTTATGTCTCTATAATTGGGGCAAGGTTTATGGAATGGATTTATTCCATCTCAAAGTGCGAACAATTTTCAATTTCCACTGGCAACCATTTGAAATGTCGTTTGATTTACATCCATATACTCTTTTATGGTGTATCTTTTTGGTGTTGGTGATAAAACATCTGATCGCTTTGATAGGTAAGAAGTCTATTGAAGACTGGCTATGGAAATCGTATTGTCAATTGGCGCCAAAATTAGGTCATTCCAAATTATCTATCATTTCTGATAAATCGCATCAAGCAAGAATCATTAATCAAGAGAGAAAGTCCATAAGTGCCCAAGACCAATATGCCAAATGGACAAAACTTAATCGTCTGCACGATAATTTGATCAAAGAAATCGAACAACTTAAGGCAAATTTGGCGTCAGAACGGGCCATGGTTGTCAAATATTTGGGATATATCATATCTGTAACCACTGTATTCCCTATTTGGTTTGCTAGAGTTTGGTTCAGAAAGTCTGTTTTGTTTTATTTGCCTCCTGGGGTATTTCCTTATATGGTTGAGTATGTGTTGGCGTTACCATTCACCCCTCTCGGCGGTGTAGGTCTAGGGGTATGGATGTTTGCTGTAGGAAGTGTTATCTCTGCCGGGGTATTCATGGTCAAGTTCCCGTTTGAAGAAGCTCCAGCGTTTCCAACGCCCCCAGTGCATGAAGCTAAAGTAGAGGATGTTACAGAGACACAAGAAATACCGGATCCTGTAGATTAATTCATTATCATTATATAGTACACTATACATTACATATTAGTAAGTTGATCAAACCGCTCTTTCATCACTTGTTGTAATTCTTTTGTAGTTTGATTCCACACATACTTGTTAATTTTATTCATGGCCATGTCTTTTTGGAACCCATTATATGCCATATGATATAATCGATCAATTTCTGCATCTTTAAACTCTATTTTTTCTGATGCTTCATGGAAATACCATGGATCGATTACTTTAGTCCAACACATCAAGTCGTTTGAATAATGGAACACTTCATTGCCTTCTCCTAATACTATCAATGGACACCCGTTAGCATCAATATTCACTGTCTTTATATATGGAGAGACCACTTTTTTAGTCTTATCATCTTGGATTGTTACCCCACCATTGATTATTGGTGCTATCGATACACCTCTTACAACAGATACCATCCGTTTCGAATTAGGAAACATTGGTAATTCCCATACATAAACTAAACCAGAACTAGTGATAGCCATTACGAATTTATCCTTTTGCTTTACGCATAATATATTGCATCCAATTTCCATGCTTGGACATAAGTAAGAGCCAGTCTCTGCTGCTATTATTTGGAAAGTTCCCTCGAATGAAACGAGAACAAAATACATCAATACTTTATCAATAATAACTGGTAAGGCGTGTTGGATTTTGAAAGGAAAAAAGATCAGGAGTTTCTTGGGCAGATCTTGATCATCAATTGAATGCGATGTGATGGTTACAGTTGTGGGATCTTGAAAATCGACTTTATGGCTATAATCCAACTCAAATTCATCTTCATCTTCTGACCATAGTGGCCCATTTCTAATTTCTATGTTCGTTCTTATGATCTTTCCTTTAGTGTATTCGGGTAAACACGGATTAGGTTCATGACTCACGCCGGCAACTATGACTGAGAATATTATATCTTCATCATTGGTATCGGCAGAAGTATTTGAGCTACTGAATAAGTCAATGGCATTTTCAAAATCACGAGCATTAATGATCTCACTCATTTCATTCTGTATTAATCCACTATGATTGAATAGTGTTTCGGGCACATTTGAAATGATCTTAAATTGATGAGGATACTTGGCTTCTATAATTTGACGCTTGATTTTATTTTTCTGTTTCTTTAAGGCAATAGTTGATAAGTTAGCACTTGAAGCTTGTCCATTAGCTACCATATCAAGTCCGATGTCATCGTTGTCATTATCAGGGTTTTCATTGTTCGAATCTCCCTCTTGAACTCTGACTTTAGTGCCTTGAACAGCAGTATTGACTCCAGCTCTCGGTAATAGATATGTCGACTGTGAAACTTTACTGTTATGCTTGAATTTCTTAGTTGATTTAGACACAATAGGATCCTGGGCAGGTCTTATCTTTGAGGCCAGAGATGATACAAGAATAGGAGCTACTCTTTTTTTACCGTTCTTCATGGTTACTAATGGGGCTTTCTTTTCGTTAATGGCTGCTGATTTAGGAGATGATACTGGTCTAGGAGATGAAACAACTACTGGTTCCGGTCTTTCAACTACTGTTGCCTTTGGTGGCTCCGGAGTGATAACTTTGCGTGGCTTTTCAGGTTGCAACATATTTGATGAATTGGCCTTTTCTTCTAATACAAGCTGTTCAATACTTTCGGGAAAGACATTTGAATCCCTGTCCATACCGAATTTATGTAATTGGGATTCAACCTTGTCAACACTGACAACTGTTCCTAACTCATTTTTATCAAAGGCTACACAACTTATCGTACCATCAAGACAACTGAAATATAATGTTTCGCCGTCATTGCTCCAACATATATCTGTTATAGCACTGGATACAATATCTTGTGCCACTAGGAGAGGTTTACTTTGTCCAGTCGACCAAATAGCCAACGTATTGTCTTGACCTCCAGTGGCCAATATAGTTCTATAACCCGAATCTTTAGACAGTTTTTCTTCACCAATGGTGAAAAGTCTCGGGGAGAACGAACAAACTTCACAAGGCGCTTCGTGACCAATGAGAGAAATTTCAGTACTCCAGTCCCCTCTTTTGATGACTGCTACTGAAGGTACAGGGCCATTTGTAGCATTAGGCACGGCGATATTTTGACCATCAGGAGACCAACTCATTCTTCTAAAGTATGAAGTTAAAGGAGATTTTTTAAATGGGTCGAAAACCACATGTTCCATTTGAAATTCATAATCATTGACCGACTCATGAAGCTTCTTAGAATATCTGAAGATTCTGACAGTTCTATCATCAGATGCTGTGGCAAAGAATTTATTAGCTGGATCAAATACTATCCCTTTGACCATCGATTGATGAATATCGTATCGTTTAATTCTTTCAAAAGTAGTTCCACTCCATATGATTATCAGACGATCTAAACCAACAGTAACAAGTAATGAACCATCGGGGGACCAACAAATATCTTGAATATCATTTTCATGGGCTACGAGCCTTTTTCGAACGGTCCAATGTTCTAAATCAGCTTCGACCTCGCCAAACTGTTTTGGCCGGTTGATAGTCAGTTCATCTTTTTCCCAAATCAAGGCGATTTTATCATCACTACCAGACGCTAAAAACCGTCCGTTGGGTGAAAATTTAACACAAGTAACAACTCCATTATGTCTACTCATCGAACACATTGGTCTTCTATCTGATTTGGGAGGTAAAAGACGATCTATTTCTTCGATCTTGTTGGGATTTATACCTTCGATTGTCTTGAATCCATGAATGGTTGACGTATCCCAGATTTTCACATTCCCATCAAGACCACCAGATGCGAGTCGAGTACCATCAGTGTTGATGGTGACAGAATAACATTCGACCTTTTTCCCTTCGGCTATATTGTTAGTATGATTAAGGGCTATGTTGGTGGATATACATACCATTGTGACCTAACCACGGGAGTTTTAAAATATGCATGGGAGACTAGTATATGAGACTAATATAACTGAGGGCTCCAAGACTGAGAGAGAGAGACAGAGAGTAAGAGGCCTCGCAGGCTCACTAGTTGCAAGCATTGGCTGCAAAATAAGCCTCATTCCTACTCAAGTCCTCATATTTACGTAGTCCCGTTTCTCGTCAGGCTCTCCAAACAACACCCAGAACCCCAAACACATGCAATCTATATAATATACAAAGACTCATATCTCTGCAACTTATATCCCCCAACGATACTCCCTGCTGCACAAAGACCAGTTGGCCCATACATTCCGTTTCACTATCCGCACTGCGTCTCAACGAGTGTCGAATCCGATCAAATCGTTCTCAATCATATCCAAAAATAACTAATTTTCACTCCTATAAATGACGACATATGAGAAAATTGTTAAAGGGGCCACCAAAGTGAAGTTGGCAGCCCCAAAACTGAAGTACATTGAGCCAATTCTATTGGCTACCCTGGTTCATCATCCGACAGAAATTGAAAATTTCAACACAATCATGAGGACTTTACAAACTCGTCTTAGAGATAGCGCATGGTCTGTTGTTTATAAATCATTAATTGTTATTCATATCATGATAAGAGAAGGGGATAAGGATTTCACTTTGGAATATATTGGTGATAGAATGCCTGGGTTACTTAATTTGGATCAATCAACTGTTTCAAGAGGTAGTGGTATGACAAGTGATGTTAAATGGACCATGAAATACGCCAAGTATTTACAGACTAGGGTCAAACTGTATTATGCAACAAAAACTGATTATGTTAGAGATGAAAGATCCAATAATAGTAATGATCAATCTGGTGGTAGATTGAGATTTTTATCGGTTGAAAAGGGATTACTTAGAGAAGCTGAAAGTGTTCAAAAACAAATTGATGCATTATTGAAGAACAATTTTATGGAGAATGATGTTAGTAACGACGTCATTTTAACTGCTTTCAGATTGTTAGTTAATGATTTATTGGCCCTTTTCCAAGAATTGAATGAGGGTGTAATTAATTTGTTAGAACATTATTTTGAAATGTCAAGAGTTGATGCTGAAAGATCCTTGAAAATATATAAAAAGTTCGTTGATCAAACCAAATATGTAATTGATTATTTAAGGGTCGCAAAGCATTTGGAACACTCGACTAAACTTCATGTACCAACTATTAAGCATGCACCAACTGCTTTAACATCTTCTTTGGAAGAGTATTTGGATGATCCAAATTTCGAGGTTAATAGAAGACAGTATCTCACCGAAAAGAATCTTAAAAATGGCAAAGCTTCCCCTGTCAAATCTCAACCATTTGCTCAACCACAACGGCAACAACTGACCATACAGCCACAAACGCAGCATGTTCCACAGCAACAGCAGCAACAACAGCAGCAAACACAACAACAAGTAGGCGGTCCCCAAAGAGCTAACAGTCTTCTTGTTCAACAGAGCACCTTCAACCCTTGGGAGCAACAACTTAATCAACAAGTCCCTGTTAATTTCGGTATGCCGGTGATCCAGCAAGGACAACAGTTCCAGGTACAACAGCCGGTTCAGCAACAACAGCCGGTTCAGCAACAACAGCCGGCTCAGCAACAACAGCAACCAGTACAATCCCATTATACATCAACAGGTGGTTTAAATCCTGCATTCACTGGAAACGGTTTTGGGGGATATGGTCCTCAAACTCAACAACCAGCCCCACAAATGCAACAACAAGGTACTGGTTCAAATCCATTTCTTCAACCCTCATTCACGGGTCAACAACAACAACAACAGCCACAGCCCCAACCTCCACAACCAATGGCTCCTCAATTTACTCAACCAAGCCCTCAACCGACCCAGCAATTCCAGAGTCCTATGATGCAACAAAACACCCAACAGTTTACCGGCCAATACCAACAACCACAGCAACAACCACAATTTGGGTTACAAAGAAATGATACTAATCCATTTGCTTCTAGCATCAATAATAGTAGATCAGTTCTGGACTTGAACCCTCAAAATACTTCCAATCCTTTTGGAAATAGTAGATTCGCTCTGGGTAGTACAACAACTGCTCTCACTTTTGCATCCCAACAGCCCCAACAGAAACATGAACAGATTAAAGCCAATGCTACTGGTTCCAATCCATTCAAAGTATCTGAAACAACTAGTGCATTATTTGATCTGGCAGCTCAGAATAAGCCACAGCAACTTCGTCCACAACCAACTGCTGGTGGTTTAGAAAATTTACCCACCGTTTCCGTATTCCCAGAAACTCAAAGAGATCAGCAAAAACAATATTACTTGAATAATGCACAAATGAGTCTTCAACAACAACAACAACAACAGCAGCAGCAGCAGCCACAACATCAGCAATCTTTCCAAGCTCAATTCACACAACAATTACCTATGCAATCGCAACAAACACAACAGTTCCCGGCCCAATTTCAAGGTCAACAAACACAAATACAACAACCATTTCAACCACAGTTAAGTCAGCAATTCACACAACAGTTCCCACAACAACCACCTCAGCAAAATATTTATAATAGCCACAATGGCCCCAGTTTAATATAGAGTGGTATTTCGATAGAAAAGTTAAATATGTAATATACATTTACGGGTATTAAGTCATTATGTAAATATTATGTAGGTTATATAAACAAGGATGCAACAATTGCCATCAATGAAAGCAAAGATGCTGATTGGATAGAGCTTCCATTATCTGACTGGGTAGCTGCTTGAAGAGAACTGGAAGATTGACTGGAACTGGAAGAGTCAGATTTTGAACCAGATCCTGAATCAGATCCTGAACCAGATTTTGAACCAGATCCTGAATCAGAATCAGATCCTGAACTGGGGCTTGAAGAACTGGAACCTGAAGACCCAGAACTTGCAGAAGTAGTATCAGGATCAGCAGAAGATTCGGCATCGAAAGATCCTGAGCTGGAAGAGTCGGTACTTGATGCACCAGATGCAGTTGATTCAGTAGTCGAACTAGCTCCATTACTGACATCAGCAGAACTTTCGGTTTTAGACGATTCAGCTTGACTAGACGAAGACGAAGTTGTCGAACTGCTTGAATCAGAACTAGATTTGTCACTACCACCATCAGTATTATCAGTATCAATATCTGCCTTACCAAGTCTTCCAAGAACTTCACCATTTTTAGCTTCAATAGAAGTCCATTTTCCAGATTGGTCACCATAGGAATAAGTATCACCACTTGAATAATCACTGATCTTCAAAGAACTTATATGCATTGAAAAAGGGGCTTGGGAATAATCAGTCTCACCACCAGCCCATTCAATAGTACCTGCTTCATTGGAAGGATCACCACCAGCCCAAATACCAGTCATCAAATACATAGGAGATTGAGGGAAACCTTGGGATGAATCATTTGATAAGGTTCTGACAGCATCTCCATCATAATACCAAACGATTTTTTCATTAGTCCAATCAATTGTGTAGTTATGATAATCCTCTTGAGGATTAGAAGCCGTATTATGGAATTCACCTCTATCGTAAGTTTCAGTATTTCCCTTAACAAAATAATTGGATTGCCATTGAGTGGCATCACCTCCGATTAATTCAATATCAATTTCATCCAAATCGTTGGATTGTAAATAAAATGATGATACTATACCAGTACCATTACCAGCCTTTAACATAACCTCAACTCTACCGAACATGATGTAAAAAGTAGATCTTAATGCAGGGTTATCTAATCTTTTAGCAAGGGTTAATGATAACCCATCATCAGCGTAACTCACTCCTGAGGGAGTTGAAGTGACTTCGAAATCATCTGACTCTTCCTTGAAATCAAGAGATATATCAGTAGCCAAAGCCGTTTCCGCAGGACAGGAAGCTGTGCTTAATGGATTACATAAACTGGAAGAGGCAGCCAAAGCCACCGATAAATTTAACAATAACGATATAAAAGAGTATTTCATTTTTTATGGTTTTTGATCTATAAAACTATTTAACAATGGCAGTTGCCTTACATTATATACTAGGGCACTGCCATTACATAGCTAAAAATAGGCTTCATATTAAACGTTACCTGCAGGTTGCATATTTACCAGCTGCGAAAAATAATCCCTTCAGACACCTTATTTCGTGTTTCGAAACCTTATCGAAATAAGCCCTGTAACTCTCCCAGACACTCTGACTGGTTCATGTACACTTTTATAGTCCCTTGGCGCATTTGAACTTACTTTTTCACCTATACAGTAAAAAATCCTGTAGTATAGCCTCGCGTCACGAACCTGGGAAGTAACGAATCTGGGAGGTAACGAGCCTTGAAGGTAACGCGTACAGCCTCTGTGACCTTCAAGTCTTGTCAGGTTCGGTAGTCTGTAGTGGACGCTGAATATTCGTCAAGCCCCGATTCAAAGCAATTGTACCGGTATGTGTATTTAGACGACCACTAGATATAAATAAAGATATAGACGTCCTGCTACTCTGGTTAGGTCGCTCGTGAGTGTTGGTCTTGACCTTCGACTGTCCCGGCGCAAAGTGTCTTTCGCTGTATGTCTGTGAAGATTATGATCCAAATTCCCAGATTCCTTTATCATATCCCTCTGTCACCAGACCATCAGATCCATATAATTGTTGCCAATTAGTAAATCCTCCTTGTAATACCCATACACTTAATTGATTGAAAAATTCAATTTCCTTGGGGTCGGTTACATCATTCAAAGACCGGAGAAATTTAAGGGTAGAGGAAGGACCACGGGCTTGCGATAAAGCACAATGAAATACCACATTTTGTACATTCATGTCTATGAGTTTTTTCTGTAATCCAGAGACATTTTCCAGGAAATTGCCTGCCGGAATATGAAGGCATCCCTTTATATGACCCCCAACATAATCACTATCTCTAACATCGACAACTGCAAAATTACCTGCAGCCCCACCTTTCATCCACGAAAAAAGAGTTTGAGGCTTGAGATATCTAAGGTCTGATACCCCGTAAGATCTCATTGAGTTTCCGGGAATTGTAGTATATGAACAATTATATCACTAGACTCAACCCAATGTATGAAGATGAATATTCAAGCTATATTAATGAGAGACGTTAACAAAGCTAAAACACCAGGTAAAAAATGTTCAATTGCTAACTCTCACTCTGCTCATTGTCTCACTGTCACTCCATTTCACGTTCCCTTGTGGTCGCAAGAAAAACCTTTTTTGCACATTGGATCTATCAATCGGTTAATATTCACGGATAATTGTAATTACTATCAATTGATAAATATTGTCTATTATATCGACTATATAAATTTTGTCATATCAATATAATGTCCGATAATCAAGATAATCAAAGTTTTTCATCCCTTAAATCCAGAAGTCAAAGTCCCCTTGCAAGAAGTCTTTCGGTTGAATCAATTGCCCCAAAACTTACTTCATTTTTTGGTAAAAGAAAGAGAGCAAGAAGATTATTAGAACAGGATTTAGAACAGGCTAATGATCATGATAATTCCTCCAATGAACGAGAATCAGAAAGTGATGAAACGAATGATGAAAATTCAAGTTTCCATAGTCCAGAAATGAAGAAAAGAAGACTTGAAAAGACTAAACAACAAGAGGAATTCGAAGCAAGAGAAAGAGAACTTGATGATGAATTACCCGAAGATATTAGAAAATATAGACCAATAGGTTTCAGATTCAATATTCCTCCAGACGATAGACCAATTAGAATCTATGCCGATGGGGTATTTGATTTATTTCATTTAGGACATATGAGGCAATTAGAACAAGCTAAAAAGGCCTTTCCGAATACCGAGCTAGTCTGTGGGATTCCTTCCGATATTGAGACCCATAAACGGAAAGGGTTAACTGTATTAACCGATTATCAAAGATGTGAAACTTTGAAGCATTGTAAGTGGGTCGATGAAGTTATACCAAATGCTCCTTGGTGTGTTACTCCCAAATTTTTAGAAGAACATAAAATTGACTATGTAGCCCATGATGATTTACCTTATGCTTCAACTGATTCTGATGATATTTATATGCCAATAAAGGAAAAAGGAATGTTCTTAGCAACTCAAAGAACGGAAGGAATCTCAACTTCTGATATTATTACTAAAATCATCAAGGATTATGATAAATATTTAATGAGAAATTTTGCCAGGGGTGCCACTAGAAAAGAATTGAATGTTAGTTGGTTAAAAAAGAATGAATTGGATTTCAAAAAGCATGTCAATGACTTTAGAACTTATTGGACTAAAAACACTGCTAATATAAATAATGTCTCCAAGGACTTGTATTTTGAAGTTAGAGAGTACATTAGAGGTCGTAAAAGCGATGAAGGTAGTAGTAGTGCCGGAGCTAGTGATTCGGAATCAGATGCTCATTCCCGTCTTTCAACTCCAATGGCAGAATTCGCTGCTAAGTATATTGGTAATGCCAATAAAGAATTAAATGGTAAATCCATTTTTGCCAATGTTAAAGGTTGGATTAATAGGGATCAACATAATGAAGATGATGTCGATAGTGATTCGACCATAATTGCTAATCCTAAAAATAACGCCAGAAATGCTGCTAGAGGCAGGAAAGTTAGAAAACCAGTTAGTAGGAAAAAAACTACAGGTAGTACTAAAACAAGTGGTTTAACTAATTCTGCTCTCTCCAAGAAATAATAATAATAACGTTAATAGTATAGTATAGTCCTGTGCATAATAATCGAAGCAAATTCCTATCATTGTTCTTGTCCTACAAGTACCTCAACCAATTCTTTCGCAGTCAAATATTTTTCAATCTACAAACCTACAAGCATGGCTAATGACGTGATAAACACATATCCCAATTCCCCGGACTCTCCAACACTTCAGCAAGTATCTGAACAATTGAGGCTTCAACAAGAAGAATTTTTAAACCAACAGCGAGATTTGTTAGGCAAAGAATTCCCAAGTACACCAACCTCTTCACTCAGTTTTACTCAAGGTTTAATAATAGGACAGTTAAGTGTTATCTTGGTGATAGGAATATTCATTAAATTCTTTGTATTTCAAGACGTTTCCAATATCACCCCAAATTCCACTGGTGCTAATGGGGCTGGGGTTATTGTGAAACGTGATAAGAAGAAACAGAATTCGAATAAAGATTCAGACGATCTTGAACATAATGATATTCAAGCAAGAAGTATCGCTTCTATTTTAGAGAAAACGTATTATGATGTAAGTAATCATGCTCCGGAGAGTTTAGATTGGTTCAATGTTTTGATTGCTCAAACGATATCTCAAGTCAGAACTGAAGCTTTATTATCGGATAATATTTATCATTCATTGAATGATTTTTTATCCAAATCGGAGTTTCCTGATTTCCTTGATACTATAAGGATCACCGAAATTGATATTGGTGATGACTTCCCCATTTTATCGAACTGTAGAATTAAACAAAGTAGTGACGGTTCGGGGAGATTAGAAGCAAAAATTGATATGGACCTTTCCGACACCATCACTTTGGGGATAGAAACAAGACTATTGATAAACTACCCTCGTCCCAGGATTGCTGCTTTACCAATTCAGCTTTCTGTTTCTCTTGTCAGATTTAGTGGTTGTCTCGCAGTATCATTATTTAGTCCAAACGAAGAAGATGTTGTTAATCAAACTACTGAAGCAGAAGCAAATTCTCATGATCAAGGATCCCATGATGCTCAATCATCTCCGCTTGAACCATCTAATTTAATTTCTTCGTCCTCCAATGGATCATCACAGAAAATTGACAAGAGGCCAGAAAAACAGTCGGGTACTGCTATAAGGTTCTCGTTCTCTCCTGATTATAGGCTTGAATTCACTACCAAATCACTTATTGGTTCAAGGGCTAAACTTCAAGATGTGCCTAGGATTTCGGTATTGATTGAAAGTAAACTAAAACAATGGTTCGTTGAAAGATGTGTTGAACCAAGATTTCAGGTAATTAAATTACCATCTTTATGGCCAAGAAGCAAGAACACTAGAGAGGCTCCAACCGAAAAAATGGAATAATAAATACGAATGTAAATATATATTAAAATTCTTGTAAAAGAACTTAGAAAGGTATCATTAAATTATATAAGATATAAAACTCCGAAATTAAAAGCATAAGCTATGATGAATCTTGGCAAAAAACCATCACCCTATTATAAAAAATGAGTGATTTTTGAACTATTTAGTAGTTATTCTATAAAAGACACGAAAAAGGATATGAAAATCCAATTATTAATTACTTCAAAGATCAACTTTAAAAAGCAAGTAACAACATACCGGCGAATAAAGCACCGACAGAAGCGGTGTAACCGTTAGCAGCACCAGCATCATAAGTAGAAATAGATGCAATACCTTCGGTAGCACTACTGCTGACAGCGGCTAAAGTGGTAGGAGCGGCTTCAGTGGCTGGAGCAGAAGTAGCTGGGGCAGAAGCTGTTGGAGCACCTTCAGTGGCTGGAGCAGAGGCAGCTGGGGCACCTTCAGTGGCTGGAGCAGAACCAGCTGGAGCAGAACCGGTTGGAGCACCTTCAGTAGCTGGAGCAGAAGTAGCTGGAGCAGCTTCAGTAGATGGAACCTTAGCTTCAGTGGTGGATGGAATATCACAGTAAGTAGTGTAAACAGTATCCTTTTCAGTTACAGTAGTTACACCGGTGGTAACAGCCTTGGTGGCACATTTGTTTTCTTCACAAGAAGTGATGGTAACAACAGTGGTAGCAAATTCAGTGGAGGTACTTTCAGATTCACTACTTAATGGACAATAAGTAGTGTAAGAAGTAGTTTCATCACAAACAGTGGTGACACCAGTAGTAACAGCTTGAGTGTTACATTTGTTATCATCACAAGAGGTAATAGTAACAACAGTAGTTCCGACAACATCAGTAACAGTACCACCGAGAGTCTTTTCACCGAGGTTAGAAGTTTCAGTAGTTAAAGAACCAGCAGAATCAGTAGTAACAATAATTTCATCAGATCCAGTAACACTAGCACCATCAGAATTAGTGGAACCATATCCAGAAGTGTATTCGGTACATTCTGGACAGTCACCAGTAAGAGTAACAGCAGTTAAAGTGTTAGTCTCAGTAGTCAAAGAACCAGCTGAGTCAGTGGTAACAATAATTTCTTCCGAACCAGTAACAGTTTCACCATCAGAGTTGGTTTCAGTGAATCCAGTAGTGAAATCAGTACATTCTGGACAGTCACCAGTAAGAGTAACAGCAGTTAAAGTGTTAGTCTCAGTAGTCAAAGAACCATTGGAGTCAGTGGTGACGATAATTTCTTCTGAACCAGTAACAGTTTCACCATCAGAGTTAGTAGCAGTAAAACCAGTGGTGAAGTCAGTACATTCTGGACAAGCAGTTGAATCATTAGAAGTAGCTGATGAATCATCAGAAGTAGCTGATGAAGAATCTGAACCAGTGTTTGGGTCACCAACTGCTGGGTTAGTGGTAGTAGATTCTTCAGATGATGAAGCTGGAGCAGATGATGAAGCAGCAGATGATGAAACTGGAGCAGATGAAGATGGAGCAGATGAGGAAGCTGGAGCAGATGAGGAAGCTGGAGCAGATGAGGAAGCAGCAGATGAAGATGATGGAGCTTCGCTAGAAGATTCAACATCACAAGCTCTCCAACAGAAGTTTGGTAAGAGGAAAGATGGAACAGCAATGTTCAAGTATCCGTCACTGTGAGCATTGAAATTAAGTAAATCTCTTTCTTCAATTTCACTTCTCTTGTGGGCAACAATAGCATTTTCGATATCTCTCTTAGAGACAATACTTGAAGCAATATTTTTTAAGTCTTTTTCAATTCCGTAAACTATCTTCTTTGGGATGGTAGAGAAAAGTTCCTCTAAGATTGGAGAAGAAAGTTCCAAGTCGGCATCGATATCCAATTCAATACTGAAACCTTCTGGTAAACAGAATAAATCACCGTTTACAGTAGCATTGACCAAAATAGAGGCTGACCATTGGAAAATATTGAGGATGTTACCGTCAGATTCAGCACCGGCAATTAATTGGGAAGGAGCTTTGCTAACACCTAAGTTATTGGCGACAGCTTTACCGACAGGTTTTGAACCAGTGGCATTAAATAAGTCAAGAGCAGCAGCAGTCTGGAAATTAAGGGTAACCTTGAATAAAGAAGCGTCGATACTTTTAACATCACTGATGGAAAAAGCAGCTTTTGGAATTTTATCTTCTCTTTTAGTTAAGGCGAGTTGTTCAGAAGACATTTCATCTCTCTTTAAGATACTAACATCCAAATCCTTGTTCCAACCAAATTGGAATAAGTTAGTTGGTTCACAGCCAGTAGCTGGAATACCTGGAAGGTTAAGGCTAAAGTCAAAGTAGTCACTGAAGTTAGCGGAAGCGAGAGCAGCTTCAGATTGTGCAACTAAACCAGCAGTTGCAATAGCAGTCAAGAGTTTGGTTAAATGCATAGCGAATGTATAAATATTATTGACGACTAATCACCGAAGTTACTTGATGAAAAAAAAGTAGATTCAGGAAATTCAGCCATTTATTTATACATCAAAGGGTTCTGGATAATGCAAGAAATTAAGTTAAATTACCCTTCCATGAATGTTGATTAGCCGGGATACAAACAAACACCAACAAAAAAATAATCTTTATATCAATTAAAGCCACTCTTGCCGAATTTGGGATGTAGTTTCCCTTATCAAACAGGTGCATTAGTATACAAATTGTTCAATTGTTACGACTCCAAACCAGTTATTGCAAAATCAAGAGAATGTGCGATGGAACAATAGACAGGAAAACAAACTGAATAAGAAACAATACGACAAGGGTTCAAACGCTTTCGGGCACGACCCAAACAACCGACCGGGTAGCCAATAATTTTGGTACTGATTTTGAATTAAGGTTATGTCGTGTAAAACAAGCTATGTCTTTCATGATGAGTTAAAGTTTTATGATGCTGTCAATTGTAGTTTTCGTTTATGGGCGCATTCCCAATTATCATTAGGCGATAACCGATCCAGAATACTTTAATAACCGAATTAAATACAGTCGGGGTTAACCCAACCAAACCACTCGAAACCCATTCTGGAAAACATCAATTCCCTTCTCGGATTCATAGACCAATACATCACCTTTCCTGTCTTTGTTAAGCTGGAACGTAACGGGTAGTTTCACCTCCTTTGTTGGGTTCGCACTGGCAAGGGCATGTTTTGGAGGATTGTTCTCAATATTGGATCTGGCATATTAAATAATAAACAATGCGTAAGGATTATTGTTAAATCAAGAACGGGAATAGGGTTTAACCCTTTGTGCTTTCAAAACAAAAATTGTCAAGGGAATTTAGATTTGGACCACAACAACGGAAAGTTTAACCCTCAATGCTGCCATATTGAACCAATTGAAAAAATAAAAATAGCATCTGGCAGGGACGCGTCACCATGCACAGCAACACTTAAAGGGTTTAACTCCATGAAATTTGATCGAATTGCACCGTAAATGCAGCATCTTCATCATGCAGCAACTTGAAGAATTCCCTGTTTATTTATCCTCAGTTAATACCAAGTTAGGTTTAGTGTTTACTAATGTCATCACCTATAACCTAAGAGTTATTTTTTACGCATAGTTTATATGTTGATATATTTCGTTGCAAGAAATATTTTTTACCGCGTCACCTTTGTTCATTAACCGTCTGTTTATCGGCCACAAAAGCCCGATCAATAGGTTTTAGTCGTCATTCAATCCTCCCAATGGACCGAATTACTTGTCAATGGAATTATCAATACGAACCGGTAGCAATGGGCACATTAATCTTCTATGTCCATATTGGGAGCCCGTGTTCCCCAATAAGGTAATTATGTTTATGTATTTCAAGGCGACCCTGTTGTTCTCATCGAACAATAGATTGTTTGCTCGTATTCCTGCTCTTTTTCCCTTCGGGCATTTGTTTTGTCAATCGCGATAATCTACTGGGACAGACCTTGCGAAATTTACCAAGTCTAGCTTTGATCAGTTATTACTTACATGAATAGAGAGAAGGAGAGAAGGTGTATTTGTTTGTTTATTTCTAGTTGTTTTGATTATCCGTTTGATTGTAGTGTTCGAATAGCCTTTTTTTTTCAACGTCCGTAAGTATCTTCTGCTTGTTCTTCTTTCTCAACAATTAGTACGTATTAAAGAAGCACGTATTAAAATGGCTAATGCTGGTGGAGAAAGAAGTAATAGATTAAACATATCGTACTGAAACTACGGGTAAACTTGAAAAGAAATTATCGAGAGATGGAGCAATTTAAGCTGGTTAATGTACTCTATTGATTCAATTTCAAATCTACGAAAACCCTATCAAGATAGTTTCAGGTGTTTGCAGCCATTTTCTTACCTCACTTTACTGCAGAAATTTCACGGCTAATGCTGCGCGATGTTGTTCAGTCATGTGACGTTAATTGCAGCCATTTTGATGGAGGGCCAGCTCCCAGCTCCCAGCTCCCGCTCCAAGCACTCGCTCTCGCACTTCCCTCTCAGTCAGCTGCTGCCGGTCAGCTGCTGAGCTCACGCGCAAGTCATCTGATGCCTAAATCATATTCACATTCCCCAAAGCTCTGTCCCTCCCGGTGCACGACTTCACTAAAAGTAGCGGCAAATTTATGGAACCTCATGGAACCATTTGATTACATCAAAAATCGAAGCGCTGCGATTTTTTGCAGATAAGTTTTTGCAAAAAATTTATAATATATTAAACTAATTCAACTATGGCCAAAGATACCAAGTTTTATGATGATTTAGGAGTAAGTCCATCCGCTTCCGATGCTGAATTAAAAAAAGCTTATAGAAAGGCTGCTTTGAAATATCATCCAGATAAAAATCCATCTCCAGAAGCTGCTGAAAAATTTAAAGATATTTCAAGAGCTTATGAAGTATTATCTGATGATCAAAAGAGAGAAATTTATGACCAATATGGTGAAGAAGGCTTAAGTGGCGCTGGTGGTCCAGGTGGTATGGGAGGTATGGGAGCTGATGATATATTCTCTCAATTCTTTGGTGGTGGATTTGGTGGTATGGGTGGTGGTGCCCCAAGAGGTCCTGCCAAAGGTAAAGATATCAAACATTCTATCGGCTGCACTTTAGAAGAGTTATATAAGGGTAGAACCGCTAAGTTGGCCTTGAATAAAACTATATTATGTAAGACTTGTGAAGGTAGAGGTGGTAAAGAAGGTAAAATTAAGCAATGTTCTTCTTGTCATGGTCAAGGTATCAAGTTGGTTACCAGACAAATGGGTCCAATGATTCAAAGATTCCAAACTACTTGTGATGTTTGTCAAGGTACTGGTGATATTTGTGATGCTAAAGATCGTTGTACTGCTTGTAGAGGTAAGAAGACTCAAAGTGAACGTAAAATTTTGGAAGTTCATATCGATCCAGGTATGAAAGACGGTCAAAGAGTTGTCTTTAGTGGTGAAGGTGATCAAGAACCAGGTGTTGTGCCAGGTGATGTCGTTTTCGTCGTTGATGAAAAGCCACATGATCAATTCAATAGAAAAGGTAACGATTTACATTATGAAGCCGAAATTGATTTAGTAACTGCTTTAGCCGGTGGTGATGTCGCTTTCAAACATGTTTCTGGTGATTATATTCAATTCTCCATATTACCAGGTGAAGTTATTTCTCCAGGTACCACTAAAGTTATCGAAAACCAAGGTATGCCAGTTTATAGACACGGTGGTAGAGGTAATCTTTTCATTAAATTCACTGTCAAATTCCCCGCCAAGAATTTCACATCTGAAGAAAAATTGAAACAATTAGAAAGTATCTTACCTCCAAGAGCTAAGGTTAACGTTCCAAAAGGTGCTGAAGTTGATGAATGTGATTTGGTTGATGTCGATCCTTATAAACACCAATCCGGCTCAAGACGTGATGCTTATGATTCTGATGAAGAAGAAGGTGCTGGTGGTAGTGGTGTTCAATGTCAATCTCAATAAGCTAATATAAGCTAATGAGATTTATGGGGTTGCATTAATTCAACGTTATCTAGATAATTATGCCAAATTTGGGTCTACTTTTTATTTTATTATTATCCTATTCCAGTTATACAATTTAATCATATTCGGATCCATTTGAAGTTCATAGTTTACTGTCTATATTCAGAATATAGTCCAATGGTTTAGTTATAGATCAATATGATAAATTTATCCTAATTATTTATTATTCTATTACTCTATTCTATAATCCATATAATATAATCTATAAACTCTCCTATTTATTCCTTTTCTTTCTTCCAGTATGCAACGTAAACCAAAAGTAAATCACTTAGTATACTTAAACATCCCCAAAATGTATAACAGCCTCCGAGTCCCATCGCTTCGACCATTTTAGACAAAACTCCAACGCCAAGAGCAGCTAAAAGACATCTTGACAAGTTCATTAAAGATGCAGAAGTTGAAGCATGATGAGGATTTAAATCGACCAAAATTGTGGTACAGATTGATATTGAAGATGCTGATGCATATGATATCATACACGTTGATATGATGATCGATGATATATTCATCTTATATTCAAGACACCAACCATAAATTATACTTCCAAAACATAACAATATACAAGGAAATACGAAAACAAGCATTCTTGTTTTTAAAACATTAAATTTAGGTCTTTCTTCAATGGGTAAATCTTTAACCAGTAACTCATATTGAGCTTTACCTCTTCTATATGACCAGTTCAACATTCTCCCACTAATTATAGATCCCGCAAAACAAGTGACCCCTTGAGGCAAGTAAATATAACCGACTTTTAAAACACTATAATTATACCCAGGACCTTCTAGTTCAGTGAGGGATGTTAAAGCTATAGTCCAAAGAGCAAATTTCAATGCAATAGGAAATAATGTTAACACCACATCTACATCGGCCAACATTTTAAAGGGTGCTAAAAGGTCGAGTTTCCCCTTTTTAGCTAATGTGGCGGTATCACCAGTTAAACGTTTCTTGTAATGATTTAAAAGAAAAATCGGAGCAACATTGATCCAATTTTTGGGTGGAACAGACCCATTACCAGCGACCAGTCTCATTGTTTCGGGGAAAACAAATGAAACAAATATGAGAGTGATCCCACTGCCTATAGCACAAAAAATGAAAATTCCTCTCCAACCAAAATCACTAATCAAAGCAGCACCTATAAGTCCACCAAATGCATTTCCTGTGAGTTGCATCCCACTCACTAATCCCACAAAACCACCTCTATCGGCCACTGTACAAACATCTCCCGAAACCCCTGAAGAAATGGCGATTACCGGACCAATAGCAGCAGCTTGGACACATCTCAATACCGTCAAAAGCCAATAAGCATTGGTTTGAGATATAGCAACACAGACTCCAGTATATATCAACATACTGACCATGATCACCGGTCTTCTTCCAATAGCATCAGCGAAAGTTGAAGAGAAAGTTGGCATTACCCCTTGAAATACAAGATAAGCTACAACCGACAAATCTGCTACTGAACTAGTGATATTGAAATGTTCTCTGATAGTGGGTAACGCAGGGAAATAGATGGGACTTGACGTGGTACTCCACCAGCCTATTAACGACAATAGTACCATAATGATGTATTTTTCTTTTGGGGTATAGATGGTGAAGGGGTAAGTTTTTCCCCTAGTAGATTCCACTTCATCAGGGCCCATTTCTTTTTGTTTTTCCAATTCTTTATCGTTATCTGGGTTCATCATGAAAAGTTTTGTAAAATGTTTGTAAAATGCTCAAGTAAGAAAACGGTAAACAACTTATATCTTCATGAGGATTCGCAAATAAAGATATATATATGACTAATATTATTATTCTATCACGAGACTGTGGAAACGAAAATAAAATATGCGGCTCCCGGGATTTGATGCCTTTATAAATCTTTGCAAATAACCCCGGTTAACCCCGTCCATGACCGATGATCTAACGGCTGCGCGACACCGTCAAATAACCGACTTAAAGCCGATGCAGGAACTGGCAAAAAATATTCTGTATGTATATGAAACTATATGAGATGGTCTAAATAGAATAGAATTAAATACAGTCATCACGTCATTAAAAAAATCGCTTATTTATCTTTAGGATTATTATACTTACGAGCTGGTGGATTCTTTGGTGTGGATATCATGAAATTGATATTGCCATTCCGCTGGTTCATCAACTTTTGTTTCTTATAAGCTCCAAGATGATCTTCGGCATCTTTTGTCTCGGAAACATATGTATGTGTAGGTTGAGATTGGGATTGAGATTGAGATGGAGGTTGACCTTGTGCGTGTGGAGCTGATGGTAATTGCATCAAACCTGGGCCATAAGGCTCTATCATTGGTGGGACTTTTCCCGAATTAGTTCCGTTATTCTGATTTGGGGGAGAAGAAACATAGTAATATTGATGGGGTGGGAAAAACCCCGGTGGAAAAGGTGGTTGGGGCGTTGGTCCTGTTTGTTGAGGCCCTGGTGCATTAGCTTGTGGTGGAGGCGGATGATGTCCCGGGGGTAACGGTGCCATTGGGGCATAGTATATTGGGTACATTCCGGGAGGTACAGGAGGCCCTTGATGAATATGATTTGGCGAATGTTGTTGAGAATGTGATACAGCAAATGAACTTATAGGCGAATGAAGATTACTTGGGTTATTCACATGCTCACTTTCGTCTGATCTACCTCTTCTATGAGCTGATTCCGGCAGAATATTAGTATTTGGGGATCTTACCGGTGATCTTGCCGGTGAAACAAATTCACTATGAAGATTTTCTGTATTTGCTTGTAAAGTAACATTTTCATCATCTTCATCTGACGAACTAGGTCTGAGATCTGAATAACGTCTTTTTGAAGATTTATTAAGTAATTCGACAGATTCTTGAGGATTTTGCAGTATTTGATTAATATTATTTTTTAGATCAATCAAAGAATTGTGGAATAATTGAGGAATCAAATCAGTACTGACATTCATTGATTTAACCAAAGTCAAAAGTTGTAAGGCGGTTGAAGCAAACTCGTTTCTCATTTCCTCTTGTTTAGTTCTTTCTTTTTCGGCTTTAAACTTTAATAATTCTGACAAAGTTTCCTCACTATATGGCCAATTACCATCGATACCATTGTTCATTTCAATATCATCGTTTAGTTTACTTAACTGGTGATCTAAACTTGATTTATTGGATAAATTAGAATCAGAATGTGATCTATTTACTGCCTTTATACTTTGTTTAGTTTCTTCCGGAATTGAAATTGGAGGTAATCCAGATTTAGCTTTTAAACTTTCCCGTTCACGCTCTTCTTTAATAATTTTATCCAATGCTTGAGCATTCATGGATGACTTATGTCCATAATGTTGGTACTTTGATTTTTCAATGTTGAAACTTTTAATATCAGGTAGTAGATTAGAAGGGGATATCTTGGGAATTTTGGCATCAGTTGTTAATTCACTTTTAACAGTTTTACCGGGGGTATGAGGTTGAATCTTTTCATATTCACCTTCATCACCAGATAACTGGAATTCTTTTTTACGAACTTGATCACTCTTATGTGGATCGTTCATCAGATTAACGCACGATATCAACTTGAATGGTTTTTTTATGGGAGGATATAAGCATAGACAAACCTAACGAGTGAAGAATATATTGGAAACTAATTCTCTTTGTGTTCTCTAATTTTCAATTAGTGTTTTGAATCAATTTTCTTTGAGATAGTAGAAATGGTTATGGGTATATAATCTATAAGGGACCGATGGGATTATGGGGTATCAAATGCAACTGAAGTTTTCTATAAACCACAGGTTTCTACGTAACTCAAATCGAAAAATTAGGAGATGTGGAACTTTTTAGCTGTCAGAAATTCATGTGGACTTTTCATTCATTATATATTCCCAAAACACACATTTCACTATTAACATCCAATTGTCGAAATTACTATATTGGGATAATTGGTGAGATGCATATCAATGCGCAGAGAGAATTTCCTAATTAGGATATGTAATTGAAATCCGCGACCTCAAAGTTACTTAAAACTGTAGGTTGGTTTGATTGTTTGGTCGCAACCATTTCGCTAAATAACCCTTTTCAACGTTTTCTTAATCGGTAAATGTTCAGTAATGTCTTTTATATAAACGAAATTATGAATCGTACAGCAACTTACATGGTTTTGGTTTAAAAATTAAAAACCATGCATCTCAAAATTACTCTTTTAGGATAAGTTATTGTGATTCATCACTTTTTACACAAGCCCTATCCTGCATTATTATAATTAATAAAGTCCGTCGCCATTATTACTTCATTATATTTATTGCAGATTACTCCCGTTACGAACATTCGTTATCTGGCCAAATGATTCTAAAAGCACGATACGGATTTAAGGAGGTATCATCCAAAGCTTAATGTTAAAGGACTACAACTCAGGCTGCAAAATATAAAAGTTTACATACAAATGCTGAGGCACTGAAGAGTTTGGACATGCATAATTTTCACGTCATTAATTTCGAAATAATAGCTATGGTATTTTAAAGAAATTAAATGAGTTGATTGTATAAATTACTCCACCTCTGGTTACCTCTTACCACATTTGCCCAGTTGTTCATTTGCAGGACGACTCGCCCAACAATTAGATGGTGCATCCCCCTGATCTCCCCCTCGGCACACCTTTGTTAAACGGATTTTGAGGAACTTTTCTTCAATCTAAGAGCGAGAAGAGGATAAAAGGAAGATAGATATTTACTGTATACATCTTTACAATTTTTGATTTATACAAGCGTCAAGTGGATAATCAATAGATAATTCTTCATATACCAATCTCCATTTTCAAGTTTTGCAATTGTCTTCTCTTTTAATGTCATCTGGGGTTCAATAGTCTGTGGGGAAGACGATGAATATAGTCTATATGCACGCTTAAGGATTTAAACAAAGGGTTCCCATGTTTCCTTCCAATATTCCCCCACAATCAGCGGCTTTGATATCGGGCAATTATGTAGTATATGTGAAGAGGGTTATTTAAAGAAAGTGGGTACTCCTGATACTTAAATCTTCTTTAAGTACCTAGTATACTTACGGGGTTTGCGTTCCAGAGTACCGACTATCTACTGCTTTCAAGAATTTTCAAATTAATCAAATGATTTAAACAAAATTCTACTTCTGCAAGGGTTTGAGATATTTACCGCTGAACGACAAGCAGATTTGTTTACTATTCATTACGAGTGCATACTCAAAAGCATAATGAACGTGTCGCTTGTGTCGGGGGCCTCTAACTAATATACATATGATTTACCCACTATATATTTCGAACCAATAAAATATTAAAACATGGAAGTACATAAACACCTGTCAAAATATAGTAAAATTGTGAGCGTGTATCTGATATTACGAGCCCCTGTAGATTTCATTTACATCAAATAAGGTTTCATATCAAGCTCAATATTGCCAAAAAGACCTAAAAGAAAAACCATTGACTGTAATATAGTATTTCTTAATGGTATGAGTCTATAATATTTTGGCCCCTAGACCTATATTTTATTTTATTACGACGAGACAGAAGGATTTTTGGAATCTTTTGCATTCACGCCGATTATATGATTTCTTTTTATAGATAAGTAGCCGTCAGCTAGAGTTAGCAGAAACAACAAAGCTGTTACCCCAATGAAAAAATTACCCATTCTCTAAATGCTATTTTTTTGCTACTCATCGAAAATGTGATTTTTACTTCTATTTAATTTCCATATTGACACATCATACAATATGCTTATGACTATCTTAATAATATCCCCAAAAATATCAGAGCTTTTGGTTTAGAGCTATTTAACCTTGCTATAGGTTATCATACGAAGAAACCTTGCTGTTTCAAGTGTGATCTTCCCCTGTTCCATCTGGTTAGTGGTGGCGGTGTGAGTATCGGGAAAAAAGGCACGACTCTTATTCCTTCCTTTTAGTATAATTACATAGATAAGCTTTCTATTTCTGGTAATAAAGTAAAAGAATAAAAAATTAGGAAAGCAAAAGCGGAAGAAAGCAGTGTCCAGGTTAGAGGGGTGTGAGGAGACAAACTACAGGGGTGCGGCTGTTTAAGTCCGAAAGTATTCACCCTACTATCAGTCTGCTTTCCGCTTCAGCGAAAGAGTCTGGGCCAGGCATTATGTGAGATCGTTCTTTGATGAGTTATTAAATAAGCTAATTCATATGATACATCAATTTTCGTCAATTATCTATCATTGTGACAGTAACTGCCAGGTTCATATCAAGATGGACCGCATTTTTTTTGATTTTTCATTGATTTCTTGACCTAAAAATCAAGAAATTGAGAAATTACGGCCCTAGGCATTCACTAGTCAAGACAAATTAGGAATAATCAATTTTTTTGTTGGTTTTAGACCGTTTTTAAAGATATACGCATCTATTTATTTTTCTTAGCATAATGACAAATAATAAACCTTTGATTATTGCTATAAGTGGACCCAGTTCATCAGGCAAAACTACTGTGACTAAGAATTTAGTCAGTCTTTTAAATTGTAAAATTCTCCATCAAGATGATTTCTATTTACCTGATGATAAAATACCCATAGACCCTGACACCAATGAACAGAATTGGGATTCCCCTCAAGCAATTGACTTTGTCGGGTTTATCGACTATATTAAAAGGGTTAGAAGTGGGGTACCGGTTAAGGATAAAGTCGATACTTTGGAGCCGGATGTTAACTTAAAACTCAAGGAGGAAGAGATAAAAGATTTGAAATTATTATTGGATGATAAATTGGGGGACCGTGAAATTTTTTTGGTCGATGGATTTATGTTATTTCATGAAGATCAGTTAGCTGAATTGTTTGATTTGAGATTGTTTTATTATTCTACATATGAATGTTTGAAATCAAGAAGAAGTAAAAGAAAGGGATATTCTACAGTAGCGGGATTCTGGGTAGATCCTCCCAATTACTTTGATGATTTTGTTTGGCCAGCGTTTGAAAAATTTCATAAACATTTATTCATTGATCAAGATATTAATAAAGGGCTAAATGATCATTCAATTCGAAATTTGAAATTGAAACCTTTTAAAAATGATGATTCAAGTAATGTAAGTGATATGGTTATGTGGACGATACAACAAATCTTAAATCATACCAACGAATTGGGTTGATCACTTTTTAGATTTCTTCTTGGCCTTTTTGAGTTCCTTTAATTCTTGTTCATAGATGTCATTAGCATTTTCTTGTTTACGTTTGGAGTTTTTGGTCTTAACGCTAACCACGCCAGTGCCTTTTTTAACTGCTTTTTCAAGATCCTTTTTGTTGGATTCAAATTCTCCGTCATCAGCAATAGCATATTTATCCAAGTTTATAGCATTGATTAATTCTCTTTGTCTCAATTTTAAGTCACTTAATACTTCTTCACCCTCTTGTTGCAAATCATTATTATTAACAATCTCGAAAGATTCAACTTCACCTTCCATCTTTTTAACTTCTTCATCTTCCAATTCTGGCATGGTTTCCTCGATAGATTTGTTTAAAACTTCCCTGAAATGAGAAGAGAATTTTCTAATGACCTTGGCAAACATTGCCATAATTTGGTTGGTAGGTAAGTTCAATTCTTTTGAAATATCATCCAAGTTTTTCCGTTGAGACCCTATAGCTAACAAGATAGCCGCTTGAACGGACGATAAGTTGATTCCACTGGTCATTTTATTGAAGTAAAAATGAGACAAGAGTGGTAACATATCAACAATAACATGGTAATCTAATAAATTATTAGAGTATGAATCTAATCTCTTCAAATCAAAAGGTGAAAGAACTTCATCTAACTTTTCCTTAGTGAGTTTCTTGGACTCTTTGGATTGGGAAATTTCCGTAGCTTCGATGATACTTAAAGATTGAACGGCTGAAAATTTCTTAAACTCATAACTCAATAATTGTAAGAATCTCTTTTGGAAATCTTTACAAAATTCTATTAACCATTGGTCATCTCTGTTATTCAACACATTTATCATGACTGCGGTGTGTTCACCAGTTAAATCATTAGCAGTTTGTCTGACATAAACTGGAGCAAATCCGGCTCTTTTCCAGAATTTGTGTAACTGTGGAGTTAAACCATAAGACACTCCAAGGTAATGCAAATAATATGGGGCTTTTTCTGAAAGTTTCATTAACAATGGCGGTAACGATTTGGAATCTCTTAATTTGATTTCATCCTTCAATGAACCATCATTAAGTTCTTTATCAGTAACCCTTGTTATAGTTTCTTCGTTCATTTCATGATCCTCGCTGATGTCAGTAAATTTTCCCTCAAAGTAATCCTGTAACAATTCCAAGGCTCTAGAACCATATCCCATACTAGCATATTCAGGATTAGTAGCAATTCTCACAACTCTAGCACCCGATAAAGAAGCGAAATCTTCATCTTGGAATTGTTGACTAACTAACCAAGGAATAAGATCACCTCCAGCTCTTTGACCTCTGGATAATGATTTACGTACACTATCCTTTGAAATCTCACCTTCTAATGCTAATTGGACTACGCAAAGAGGGTCTGGAATTCTATTGTCTTTAGGGTCTATCGGTGGTAATAATACAAACAATTGATGAGCTGGTGCATCACTCATTAATTGCAAATCATTTGGGGAATTTTTATAATGAGACGCAACATAAAGGGCCATCATTTTTTCCAAAAATGCTTCGGATACTGGATGATATGAGAAAAGTGTATCCCTATTAACATAAAACAAGTTACATTCAGATGGATGAGGTGTACCTTTAGTTGCAAATCTACTGTTCTTCGATAAAGTGACGTCCAAACATAATAATTTATTTAGCCATTTTTCAACAGGATCTCCTGGTGCATATCTAATTGGTTCATCTAAGACAACTTCACGTAATGATCTTGTGGTCGAGATATGTTCACCATCGCTCTTCTTATCTCTTGAAACGACAACAGTATCTTTTGAAGATTCCTTCATCAATGATTGATCTCTTAATTGCTGAATCAATTTCAATGACAATGATCTTCCAGTACCTTCATACCCATTGATTGTAGAGGCCATGAAAACTAAATACGGACCCATCAACTTCTTGACTACCGGTAATGGAATGGCTGCTGCTTCATCAATAATGACCAATTCCGCTTGTGATAAATATTGATAATCTTCCGGCAGAATATATTGAATAACTTGACGATGATCACGTTTAACGTCGACCCTAACAATTGCTTTATTGAAAGCAGCACTTGTAGATTGAATAATGTCATAATCTAAATGCTCAGTATAGCCCAATGCATCAAAACCTTTGAAGACAAATTCGAACAAAGTCTTTAAATTTTCTGGAGATGGAGATGTAACGTAAATATTAGAATAGCCTTGAGATATAGCGGCAGCCATTGCGATACCAAGAGCAGCAGATTTACCTCTACCTCTACCAGCAGTCAAAGTCACGGTAGACGATAAGCTTTTTTCAGTAATCACATCAATAAATGTTAAAATAGCTTGCGCTTGATTAACGGTCTTGGATAATCCTACCAAAGCACCAGCGGGCTCAACATCAGCCAAACTTTCTTTCAAATCCTTCAACTCTTGAGCCTTTGGAGTTAGTTCATCATCATCTTTTGGTGCTAATGGTTTAACATGTTTACCACCAGAAATGGGCAAGACATTCAATTCATCATCAACAACCAAACAATTTTCACAAGATCCTAAGGATAACAAGAATCTTTCATTGAATCTAGCCACCACGTCATTATGGGCTTCAGTTCTATAACGACTATGAATATCCATAGTCATGGTATATAATTGTTTTAAGGAGTTCATGGATTTTAACATAATAACCACTAATCCACCACCTTCGACGGTTTCAATTGTTCTGGCCAACAAATTGGGAGTGATGGCTTCAAAATCTTGTAAAATACACATCCCATAAGTATTACCCAAAATTTTTTCGGTCTCTTTATAATAAACGTATCTAATACTTTGATTAGAAATGAAAGCTTCAAAAGGATCTTGTTCATTAACTTCTCTGATACCTCTTTTGATGTCTTTTTTGATCTTGGCTTCTCTTTTTTGTCTATGAGAAGTAAACCCCAAAAGTTTCTTCTTATAAGCCCAAAGAACTGATTTATTCATCTTCAAGTCAGCTGACATCATTAAGTAATGAAGATTAGGTAATTGATTTTTAGCCTTATCTCCCACAATGAAAAAAAAACTTCTTTGTTTCTCTTGTACACCATTACGAATTAACGCAGGAATACGGGAATCAATAGCTTTTTTACCCATATCGATTAAATTAGTATACACTAGAGAACTATAACTGAAAAATTGGTGCGTCTATTAGATATTTCGATGAGTCGTGTGGTGCTCGATAAATATAGTGTGATAGGCGATGAGATGGGAAATCTAAATATATCTCCCCAGAATAAGGATTTTGGAGAATTAAAAACGAGGACATGCCTATTAACGTGGTCAGTTATATAGGCTGATTTTTTTGTGTTTTTTAAGTGTCTTTGAAAATGTATTAATTTTATATAGTATATATTTTAATCTCAGGCTGCAAAAATGGAAAATATTTCTTTGCAGCCAAAATTCGCAAATTGTCAAATCCACAAATATATATTTGCAGCCTTTTTGTAAAACATATATTCTTTCGAAAATACATATATAAAATGGCAAGAGTCAAAATAGGTTTTGCAAAGAAAAAAAATCTTACTCTGAAATCTCCTCAAGTTGGTCAATTAGTGAAACCCACCACCAAAAAAGGTAAAAGAGGAAGACCAAGGCGCTCAGCGGCTAAACCACAAAATCCCAGACCGGTTAGAAATTCCAAGAGGATAAAAGATTCTAAAGGAACTGGTCAATTAAAGACATCTGTCGAAGAGCCAACGAAACCACCTAGTGAGGCACCTACCAAAGCGGCACCTAGGTCTGGAGATCAATTTAAAATAGGTCCTCCTTTCAGTAAGACTGAAAGTCACCAAAAATTCTATATAACTTCTAGTGGGCAAGAAATTATCCCACGTATAAATGCTCGTATTGATAGAGGATTTGAAATTATTGGAAAAGAGTGGGTGGGGTATAAAAGAAATTATTTCTCGTTGGTAGCTGCTTTTGAATTTTCAGATCACGGGTTTGATAATTTTAAGGAAAATAAATATCATATTATTAATGAAGATAAAAGTCATGCTAATATAAAGTGTTTTGCGCTTAGATTAGTTTCAGAATGTACTAATGACAAGGTCACAGTATCATTGGTTCAACATACTCCCAAAAGAGATAAAGGTCCTCAATATCTTCCTCCAGTCTTTGCCTCTTGCCCCGGGGAATTACCAGATCATACGACCGTCAAGATGAACGCAAATATCCGGAGCCAACTGAAAATCAGTCAACTTGAAAGGCTTCTTTACCTTGACCCCACAATCTTAACCAATGCAAGTAAACTGTCAATTTTGTCCACTTATCCGGAAGGAAAAGTGTGTACTGCCGCCAAATATGAAAGAATGCAATTTACTACAACTTATTCTACTCATAAGAATACTATTAATCTGCGGTTGTATATTCTTAGAGTGGAATTATTAGGAATTTTCGATGACGGTAAGTTTACTATTTTAGCATCAAGCGAGACTCCTGATTTGGTAGTTAGAGGCAGGTCTCCTTCAAATTATCAAAAGGCTTTATACAGTAAAAAGGCGTTAGATAGAATTTTTGAGGATAGCATAGGCCAGCCAGAAAAGTTACTTCAAAGTCATAAAGAAATAGCGGAATTTCTTAGCAGTATTAAAAATGCCCCACATTCACTGAAATTCAAAGCCAGTATTGATCGAATTGAAGATGTCTTGATTAAATCGTCACTTGAAAATGATTTTGGTTCTGATTTGGAAGATTCTTATGAGTTATCAGAGATCAAAGATTCATTCGAGGAGGGTGATAAGCTGGATACCAAATATATAATTGAAGAAGAGGAAGACAACGAAAAACCCTTATGTGCTGGTACCAGTATTGATATTGATGATAACCTTAAATTGAATGAACTAAAACTTATTTCTCCAAAAAAGAGGGAGAAAACTGATTTGAATGTCCCAGAAAAGAGTATATTACACTTGAAATCAAGTAGTTTATCCCCACTACGTACTACCAAAAGTCAGGATTTTGATATAGCTGAGGACAAAGTACCAAAAACTCATTCTGAATCCTTGATGTTATTGAATACGGGTGATCCTGAGTTTGATAAGGAAAATCTTTTAATGGGTGGTGATTTTGACTTGTACGGTAGTTCATTTGGTGATCAACAAATGTATGATTATTCTCCTAAACTAAAGAAGATGAAGCGTGAAAAGTCTTCGAAAAGAAAAGGAGAAGGTTACCATAAACGGAAGAAGAATCATAAAAGAAAAGAGAGCAACAGCCATTATATGAATGAATATGCTGAAGCAATTGAATATGAGCAAAGTAGTCCATTGGAACTTGCTTTAATCCCAACCAATGTTACCGAATCTCTGTTTGATTATTAGCCTTCTAATATTATTTGTTCCTCTAGGGGTAATACCCCCATTTGGGGGTTATGTGTAAAGTATGTAGAATTAAATGTTAAAAGATGTAATTAGCTTCTCGCACCGATTTTTTTTCGTCGTTTTCAACAGTTAAAGGAAATGTTATTTTTCAGTTTTTTTAAAACCCTTGTGGATCAAGAAGTCACCGTTGAATTAAAGAATGATATGGAATTAAAGGGTGTATTGAAATCAGTTGATCAATATTTGAATTTGAAATTAGATAATATATCTTGCACCAATCAAACCAAGTATCCTCATTTAAACTCGGTGAAAAATTTATTCATTAGAGGATCTACTGTTAGATACATCCATATCAATCCAAATGCCGTGGATTGTACATTGTTGCAAGATGCATCAAGGAGAGGTATGTCCAAGTTTTTTTAGAAAAATTGATAATCATTACTAACATTATTTAGAAGCTATGGTTCAAGCTTCCAAGTGAGGTCTCGACGACTATAGTTCAGTTAACGATAGGAATTAAGTACACGATATAAGAAAATGTATTATAGATCAATTAATATACATATTAGTTAAATTTATCAAATAAGTTTTAAGACTTAGGGGGTGGTTGTTTCTCTCCATTGAGTCTCTTATAACATCTAGCTCTCGAATGTCCGGGCTGTTCACAATAGGAACAAGTCCTTTTGGACTTGGAGTACTTATGATTTTGTGATTGTGGATATGAGTGTGACAGTGACTGTGGCAGTGGTGACGACGGTGACATAGGCAGCGAAATCCGTGAGCCTTGGGACTGGGGCTGTAGATCGTGGAGATGCATTTTATTTGTTATCATATCAATATCTTTATTTTGGGTCACTCTTATCAGTTTTTTAGGTAGTAGAACAAATTCATCTTGTTGATTATCCCATACTTGATGATGACATTTGGGACATGATATACCCGATTCCAAGTAACGTTCAAATTGTTCATGGTCTGAGGAGGATGGTGATGTACTTCCCTGATTTAATTGATGAGGAAGCGTCAGAAGATATTTGTTTAAAAGCTCAACTTTAGTATCATATTCCGACTTTATACGGTCCAATTCTTTTGATTTCTTATTAAATGCTTCTGCAAGTTCTGCCACTGATTTCAGTACTTCTAGTAACGACATGGCTAATGTTCTGGAAAAATTCAAGTGAGCATAGATGAGGAAGAGATGTGATCAAACCATTTGATTATGTCTAAATGGTTTTAGTGCTAATGCTCCGGATAAAGTATGAAGAACGTGAATACTAAGGTAATACTGGATTGGTTAATGAGACACAGACCGCCAGTTGTATGGGTTGGAAATTCCATTGTAACTTGAAAGAATCTGGGGAAAATCTTTCGTACGGTACATGAGGTTGTACATGAGGTCATATCGATGAATCTATTCCAGGATTCTAGGAATGTTGCTAAATATTCATTGAAAAATGAGGTCCGTCCAGCTAAATACGTCCTGACATCTTGGTCATTCACTACACTAGATAAACTAGTGACACAATCAGTAATTCCATTTCCCCTACGGCCCCTTTGGAGGTCTCAGTACATTAAGCTGTAGATAAGGGAAGAGAAAGACTATATCTTATCTTGAGGCGTTTTCCGTCCCCGCTGGATATAGCGTTATTTCTAACTTTAGGATGGTTTGCAATAGCATGCTTTGTCAGTTAGCTAGTTTGATGCTCCTTTACAAATCGGTAAACTTTTCAGTTATAAAATTCATCTTCGTTAAAGAAAAGTTTAGACATGACTTCGACCAGACCTTAGTGAAAGTGACATAAACAATTTGACGAGTGATCTACAAGATTGTCCGAGTCATCAACAAAGTCTGTACTAAAGTCAGATTATACAACACATTTAACACCCTAAATTCCACAACTATTCAATCGATGTATATAGAAAGTTGAACACTTCGTGTCATGGTACTACTCTTTTGACACTTTTGAAAGCGGCTGCAAAAAGGAGATTTTTTGAATTTGGTGTTTATAACCTAGTATTTTCCAATTTTTCCTGCTGTGATGGCTTATGGTAGGAGCGCACTGATCGTGTACTTTATTTCTACTATTACAATTGAAGTGTCCGGTTCGATCTCTGCGGTCGAGAGCTTGAGGATTCGAGCAATCAATCTTTCACCTCTCAGCAATGAGTAGCACAATCACTGGAGGGAAGTAATTCAGCACAGTAGGCTACCCGTAGAGAGGCGAAGCGGATGGCATTTCGTTGGTTATGTAGTAGAATTGGAGTACCTGGTGTTGCCACTCCGATTTCTTTTTATCAATCTAAAATATGTCTATCTCTTATTACGACTATTTATGCCTAATTACTTCAATTATATCTCTTCTGACATAATATAACAATGTTACAAGCAATATTACACATAACACTGCACTTTTAATAACATCAATAAAATTGGTTGCAAATCGTTTGCCAATTATGTTATAATTCCCGTAGAAAGTGATGGCAGCGAGAATGAAACTTTGGCAGCAAAATGCAATTATCTTTTTGATGTCAATATCAACTTGGTTTTTCTGGAAATACTTTATAATGAAACTAGAACAATAAATTATTCTTATTAACATATTGATACAATTAGCTTCAATAAGACCAAAAATTCCCAAGTGTAATTTATCCACGAATATATACATGAGTATCAATACTATTATACTGACCAAAGACATGAAAAGAGAGTACCGTTTGGTCTCAGATGCATTAGCAGTAGCAGTGAAGAAAGCTTCGAGAACTCCATTAAATGCTAAGAATGGGATGTAAGTTACGTACCAAGGCATAAGATCAAAAAGATCCGTATCAAGCCATGCAGAAGACTTCCCTCCTAACAACAACTTTAGCAAATATGACGAATTCAATACCCCAGCTACAATTATTATGATTGATAAATACAAGTAAAATGTCAACAACTGCCTGAGATTTTTCGCAGCCATTTTTAAGTTGTTTCCATCGGCTTTATTATTTAAGATCCTTGTGAATGTAAGTCTGACTGACTCTTCAATAGGATTAAATAATAATCTCACTATAATAGATCCATAGTTATTCATCACTGAAAATACACCCGTTTCTTCCACGGTAAAAAACCCATTGACAAGAAATTTATCCCCTTCAGTTAATAGCTGTTTAAATATCATTTGAATAAACGAAATTCTCCAAAATTTGACCACTTCAGGCTCGAAATATAGAGACTTGTTATCTTGACTTATAACTGTTGGGAAAATGTTGACTTTAAAATTTTTGAAATCACTTGAATAGCAAATAAACAAAGTTGATGAGTAGATTAATTGACCAGCAGCAAATCCAAGTAAAAGCCAACCATTCTTGTCGTAATTTTCAAGAGTTAGCGACGAAGAAACAACTATAACCACCACTGTAGTAATACATTTTAGCAATACTGCCAAGCCTTCGAATCTACTTCTTTTACTGAAGTTTAAAGTATATTGGTTCAAAGCATAACTCGGTTCAACCATTAATTCAAGTAATATCAGGACCCAATATGAGACAACTGTGTACTTGAAATAGTTAGCAATTTGCAGAACTTGGGTATATGTGTCACTATAAAATTGCCATCCCATAATACCTATAGATATTGGGATCCCCAATATTAAACTTATTATCAGGAAATTCACAATATATTGATATGCATTAGGAGAATTGGGTGATCGTTGAACCGAAAGTCGGACAGCCTCTCGACTGAAAAATAGCACTGTTGAATATAGTAATTCCAAATATGCAGCGGCTCCAAATAGACTCGGGGAAACAAGCCTTACAAGTAATTGGTTTAGTATGAAGGTGAGACCTTTGGAAAGCATCTGTACAAGCATAAGCCCTGCAGTTCCCAGATAGCTCATAGTAATAGGTATGTGACAAAAAAAGTTTGATACTGAACCGGGTTAAATATGAATAGTAAACGGAAGCCACAATGGGTGAATAATGGGAAAATGTGCAATAAAGTATGTGGTGGGTACGGTATAGCAGATGAGTTCCAAATTGGTCTGGTAAACCGAATTTTCAGGCTGAAATTTACGCGCACTAATCAACAATCCAGTACACTCCAGATTCTCAACTCGAAAAATAGCCATTGACAGGCAGTACAAAGTAATCAGTAGTACTATCAAATATTGCTAAGGTCCCTAATTTTGAATAAGTTTCCGAGAATTTCCTGCCACAATGGATCCAAATTCTATAAACCCCCATGAAGTCGAATTAAGAGAGCAAGACCGGTGGCTACCGATTGCTAATGTCGCTAGGTTAATGAAAAATACTTTACCTACAAGTGCAAAAGTATCGAAGGATGCTAAAGAATGTATGCAAGAATGTGTATCTGAATTCATATCTTTTGTTACCAGTGAAGCATCCGATCGATGTCTTAGAGAAAAAAGAAAAACTATAAATGGTGAAGATATATTATATTCCATGCATGATTTAGGGTTTGAAAATTATGCTGAAGTATTGAAGATTTTTCTTGCCAAATACAGAGAGCAACAAGTTTTACGTCAAGAAAGGGGTGAGACCAAAATGACCAAAAAACAATTAAAAGCCCAAAGAGAAGCCGAAGCTGCAGAAGCTGCCGAGGCCGCTGCTTTAGTAGCTCAAGAACAAGATCCAGATCAAGATGATGATATTGAGCAAGGACAAGGACCAAACGATCGTCTGGGTCCTCAAAGCGACGATGATGATGTTGCTAAGTTAGATGATGACTTAGATGGTGATATGGGTCATCAAAGTGATGACTCAATTACCACTAATGATCACGATACTAAGAATATGGGGAATTTTTATAAACCTACTAACAAACGATTATCGGGTGCTAAGGAGGAGTATGAATATGATTTAGGGGAATTGGCTAAACAGCTTACTAATGAGGATGCCGATATTGATACTTTAACGGCCGAGATCACCAGTTCTAATGGCCATGATTATTTTTAATGATTCAGGTTAGTGTTACGAGGAATGATAAAAATGATATTAGGTTTATGGTTAGGTAAAAACTCCAAAATGATTGTATATTAACAAATAAATAGACTAGAGAATTAAATTTGATATGTACTATATTTTAGTCCTACAAACTGGACAATTATTTGAATAACTTAACCAACTCTTTAAACAGGAATAATGGAAATTATGGTCACAAGAATTTAGGCATCTGACTCCATCAACGCTCAGTATGTTTAGTTGTTCAAAACAAATTATACATTTGGTATCGGGTTCAATAGTGGTTGGTAAATTAAGTCTTTTTAATTTGATATTCCTTCTTTCGAAACTGATTAAGCACCGGGCTTTAACAATTAAAAGCCGAAGGCTTAAATATGATGACGGTAAAATATGAAATGGGAAAGTGTAGTAATAAAGAAATATTACGGCAAATACACATGACATTGTAAATCTTAATAAATTCATCAAAAATTCGGCAAAGTTTAACAATTTTTCTCGATTTTGTAATTTACTGGTGATTACCATATATTTTAGACCGGTGAAAAGTATAAGGGGGTATGAATGAAATACCTCGAATCCAAAAATCGCCACTAGAATATTATCTTCGAATCGTAGTATAGAATTATTCAGCATTTGTTTGAAGAACCATCCCATCAAGAGAAGTTCAATGATATTTAATACTAACACTCCATAGCCTAGCCTTCGGGATTGTTGCTTATCAATATAGGTACAAGAATACGAATCGAGACTCATCAATAAAGAATATCCCCTCTCTGCACATATAAAATGGAAACTTTTAAGTAAGGAAATACAAAGAAATAACCCCAAATATTTGGTAAATTCCCCTTTAATAATTGTATTAGTAGGTCCATAATTTTCCCCTAGATTTTGATGTGCTTCTCGGACAAAAATTAAAAATCCAAACCAAAATTCCCATACCGTATAGCTTACTTTGTCCTTTAGATGGCTTATTTCCTTTTCTGAAAGCTTACCAAATAATGTCCATCTAACGAGATTCAAAAATATAAAAGCTCCCAAAAGTGCATAATTCACGAGTTTCAAATTCATCATTTGTTGAACAAACGTTCCGAGTAAAGCCCCTGGCCTCATATTCATATAATTCTTGACATTTGTCCTGGTACATAATGACACCGTCAATATTAGACCTATCTGAAAAGGTTAGTATAAGATCATCACGCGATCGGGGCTGGTCCATGGACAAAAAACGACAGATTTCCAGCCAAAACTTTACATACTATACTGAAGCGGTATTTCCACCTCGAAACAGTCATCTATCAGGAAATCGGGGTATAAAAAAATTTAGTGGTGAAACCTGGAATATGTGATGAGCTAGGTGAAATTTGTGGAGTGAAATTGCCTCGCGAGGGCTTAACCAGGGCTGATAAGAGTAGTCGTGGAAGAATAGGTTTTTGTTGGTATTAATGGATAGGGAGTAGCATGGCCATATTTAGGGGAGCATAAGAAATGGTTTAGTCAAAGTTGGGGAACGATAGTAATCTTGGTGGGTGGTTGAAATGTATCCAATTGGTGCTCCTGTCAAATTCGCTTAGATAAGCAGCAGTTACGAGCTAAAATTGGCCAGAGGTGATGCTTTGCATGATTTTTGGACTGCCAATTGATTGATGTGAGAATCAGATATGGTTGTGACATGCCAGCCAGGTATATATATATATATATAATGACTTTCTCTGTTATTTCACGATCGAGGTGTTTTTTCCTTATCTTCATTCACATCAAATTGCTGCAAAAAAAGTCTTTGCGTGTACTCCCAATATCACTGAAGCGAGGTGGATTAAAAGTAAGAGAAGGGGTGTCGAAAACGGGATTATGACAGAGAAATTTCATTATGGGGATATGTCACATTAGACATTCTAGTGTATCCATCTCTCTGTCTGTGTTTTTTACAATTCAGTTTAGTCGCTATTCAATATGACACATAAGTCAGTTCCTCAGACACTAGAAGACTCGAATCCAACAAGCAAATAAATAATTCGATATATATAACATTGAATATATATCCGTATGCCGGTATAAATTTATCAAGATCATCCCCTCCTGCCAAATTAATTATCGTTGACGTTTACCATGGACCTTATCAGCGTGTCCTGCACCATAGCCGATGAGATGAGAAAAAAGTGAAAAATTCATGGTAACCAGATTTGCTAAACTAATAAATATGGGAAAGAGAAACTTCAGAAAAAATAAAGGTGGCGATTCCAAAAAATTTGGAAATAGACCAGCTCCAAAGAAGAGAAGTGAAAACTGGACTGAACTTCCAAGAGAAAATGCTAAATGGGAAACTTACTATAAGTCTTTGAATATTATTCCTGAAGATGAATGGGATACATTTAAGAAACACTGTCAAGAAAGTTTGCCATTAACCTTTAGGATCACTGGATCTCGTGCTCATGCTAATGAAATCAATCAAAATTTCATTAAAAATCATGTTTCAAGGCTTGAAAATGCTGAATTCGAAGGGGTCAAATTAGCACCAAAGAATTTATCGTATTACCCAAATCAATTGGGTTGGCAAATCGATGTTCCAAAAACTGTTATTCGTAAGAACGAAGAATTTGCAGCAACCCAAAGATTTTTGGTTTTGGAAACCGAGGTTGGAAATATTTCAAGGCAAGAAGCTGTGTCAATGATTCCTCCATTATTAATGGGTGTCAAACCACACCATGCTGTCTTAGATATGTGCGCTGCACCAGGTTCAAAGACTGCTCAATTAGTTGAAGCTTTGCATGCTAACGATGAAACCGAAGCTCCAACTGGGTTTGTATTGGCTAATGATTCTGATTATAAAAGAAGTCATATGTTAGTCCATCAAGTGAAAAGATTAAATTCCCCAAATTTCGTAGTAGTAAATCATGATGCTCAATTATTCCCAAGAGTTAAGTTGAATAATGCTAGTGAATATCTAAAATTCGATAGAATTTTATGTGATGTTCCTTGTTCTGGTGATGGTACCATGAGAAAGAATGTTAATGTATGGAAAGATTTTACTGTTGGCAATGGGTTAGGTTTACATTCTTTACAAGTTAACATTTTGAACAGAGGATTACAATTATTGAAGAGGGGTGGTAGATTAGTATATTCTACTTGCTCTTTATCTCCATCAGAGAATGAAGCTGTTGTAGCTGCTGCTTTAAGAAAATGGGGGGATCAAATCAAGATTGTTAATTGTGATGATGAATTACCAGGTTTGGTTAGACGTCAAGGTATAAGTGACTGGAAAGTTTATGGTAAAGATATGGAAATCAGAGAAAAAGGTGCTGAAGATATACCAGAATCTGCTTTCCCACCATCAGCAGAGGAAGCTGAAAAATTCAACTTACAGAACTGTATTAGAGTTTATCCTCATTTACAAAATACTGGTGGATTTTTCATTACTGTCATTGAAAAGCTTGATCCAGAAGGTGCCACTGAAGAAGGTCCAGCTACTAAGAAAATCAAGACTGTTTCCACCGAAGAAGCTGCACCAAAGAAAAAAGAAAAATTACCAAGAGATTCCAACGAAGAACCTTTCAATTTCCTTGAACCAAATAATGTTGAATTGGAAAAATGTTGGCCATTTTATGGATTTAACGAAAAATTTCCAAAGGACTGTACTTTAGTTAGAAATGCCACTGGTGAACCATTGAGAACCATCTATTATGTTTCTCCGATCGTAAGAGAAATATTAACTATGGAAGATCAAAAATTGAAGCTTATTCACGCAGGTATCAAATTATTTGTGGCTCAAAGAAATGACAGTGGAAGTTGTCCATGGAGGGTTCAAAATGAATCGTTAACCACTATCAATTCTTATTTATCAGATAAGAGAAAAGTGAGTTGTAATTTAAAATTATTAGAACTTTTGTTCCAAGAAGCTTTCCCAAAAACTCATTATATTAAAGAGTTAAATGTTGATCCCCAATTTTCCGAGAAACTTGAACAATTTGAAGAAGGTTGTGTTTTCTTGACTGTTAAAAGAGATGGCGAAGAATTGGAAGATTTATTCTTACCATTGTGGAAGGGTAAGACTAATGTTAACTTAATGGTAAACAAAAAAGATACCCAGGAATTACTTTTAAGAGTTTTCGGTATTACTACCAGTGCAAAAGATGAAGGCAAGGAAGCTATTTACCAAAAGAAAGCCGAAGAAGAAAAGAAGGCTCGTGAAGCAAGTGTTTCTGTTGAACCTACTTCTGAACCTTCTGTTTCTGAGACCCCAGAACCAGCTCAAGAAACCGAAAAATAATTGTATATATACAGATACATAAATATCATAACTCATTGGGCATCATAATAATGAAGATCGTAGTCTTCGTCATCTCCATTACTTTCCCCACCATTTTCATCTACCTCGTTTTCTTGTTTGCCGTCTTTATAACCTCTTTCTTTATCACCCTTGTCACTTTTCTTATTGGTCTTCTTCTCAGGGAGCAGCTTGTTCAGGCCAACGAACATTTTGGCAACATTTTTTGTCACCAACTCATCAGCCCATTTATCCACTACCATTCCAAACGATAGTAAAGCTGATTCATCTAATTGTCTTTCTAGATTCCAATTCTGATTAGCCAGTCTCTTACTTGCATAATAATGTAAAACCTTCAAAAGTTCAGAGTCTGGTAAAGGTAAAGGTCTAGTATCTTCTGGATCTTTGAATGGCACTTGTACAAACGTTGAAGCTTGAGATCCTAATACCTCATCAGGAGGAATCGTTCTACCTTTTAATTCAAAAAGTTCTTCAATATTTCCTTTGAATTTTTTCGGATCAACTTCTATTTTTTTCCCTTTGATAAGAAGGCCTTCTCTTTTTTGGGTTTCTGTTTTCCTTATTTTATGAAACTTTCTATAAAGTCCATCTGAGCTGTGGTATATCGTATAAGCTCTCATGAAAAGTATGAGATAAAAGACGTTTGAGATAAAAGATTTTATGTCTCGAGATCCTGCATAAAGAGAGATATATGTGTGATTTTAATATCTTTTTTTAAACGCATTAGACCTCCTAGAAAGAAAAAGAAAGCCATATTTGGATACAGAATACTTACATTATAGAACCCTCAAACTATCAGATTTCTACCTTGAGTTTTCCCCAAAATTGATACCCCCTAAATCCCTTGAGGTAAGTGACCTGCATATAACCAATTGATGTTTCCTATACAAACGCGATGCAAACAGACGCATTTCACAACACCATGGACTTTAGGGAACATTACAAGAAGCGTCGGGAACTAGATGAGATCGAAACACAAGATGCCCATAGAAAACACCTTATACACCTTATAGTCATGAAAATCGTGTCAAAGGCCCCGTCAAAATCGGCTATTCCATCGAATTATAATTCACAAGAACTAACTCAGAAATGCTTAAATTACGAATTGACAATCAATAAACTCAAACAAGAATGGAGCACGAAGGAGAAACTTAACGAGGCAACAATAGAAAAGCTCAAGGAAGATAACACCTCTTTGAAGCAACAGTTGAAACGGAAATCAGGGAATCAAACTGTGATACCAAGACCTGACAATAATAAAGATGGTTTGTCATATTCAACATCGCCATACTTAAGTCGGGCATTGAATGGCCCAAAGAATTTCCTAAGTCCTACCGTAAATTCCCTCAATAGGGCCAATAAAAATCCATTATTGGTATCTCCACTGCATAAAGAAAGACGAGGGAAATATGTTAATTTCAATACTATCCAAAGCATGACAACCACCAAGACCCCCACTAAATCCGGTCAACCCACAAGTCCCAATAAGTCGCCTACAAGAATGTCATTTGTCGAGAATTTTGATAAATCTGAATCGAGTGAAGATGAATCGATTCCTTATGGAACGTTGTTTGATCAACTGACGAAGAAGGTTATGGTTGAGGATAAAAACAGAGAGAAAGACACAGAATCACCGACTCCTAAAGCTTCACAATCTTCTCAAGGCTCACGAGGTTTACAATCAACGCCACAAAAAGGAGAACTATCTGAAGGAGAAGACCTCCCTGACGCAAATTCCACCTCATTAATGACAGATGAAAATGTCACAGTAATAACTGCTAGTTCCAACGTGAATAGTTCACAATCAGAAGATGAAGATGTGTTCACCAGTGCCAATTCAACATTGACCAGCACTTCCACCAAACGGAAAGCCAAACAATTAAAACGACTTAACTTGGCCGGCTCTTCAGTGGAAGGTAGAAGTCAGAATCCTAGTATGAGTCAAGGTCTTAATGTAGAACAAGATGGTGTTACTTCTCTCGACTATTATAAAGACGGGAATTTCGAAGACGATTCTCCCCAAAGGAAAAAACAATCGACTAAACCAGTAAATACATTTGAAAAGAAAAAGAGGAGAGTATTCAAAATTAATTAGTAGACATTTTATGGTATTGTATATTGTGGGAATCGCATCAGTATCGGCCAGAGTGTGTCTCGACATCTGACTGCGTCTGATTGACGTCCGGCTCGCAGAATCATCAATTCGCACAACATCGATTATAGTCACTTAGTAAGACAGCTTATATATTATAATATTACTTGTACATTATGCTAAGATCCAGACAAATCTGTTCTGGAGTAGCCAAAAAGGTATCATGGCGTCTAGCTTATGGAATGTCCAAATCTTCAACTAGATTTGCCTCCTCTGTACCAACATCTTCAGAGATTCCTCATTTACCTTACTCGCCATCCGCATATAAGCCATTTCCTATTTCACTTGATCATTGGTTATTGAAAGATGATGACACAAAAGTCCCTGAACCCCAACCAAAGGATGATTCGAAAGATATTACTGATCTGCCAAAAAATGAATCTGAAACTCCAGAATCTCCAGAAACTCCAGATGCTGAAAAGCCAGAAATTCCTGAAAATTCCCCGGAAGAAAGCCCAGAAAATGAAAAACCAGTCGATAAAAATGCAGAGGACTCTAAGGGAAAATCATTGCCTACGGCGGCCAAATCATCTGGAGCTGCTTCAGCTGCTGGTGGTGCTAGTGGCGGAGGAAATGGTAACAATGGTGATGGAAATGATGGTGACAAATCAATGGAAGCTGATCCCAAAACTGGAATTTATCCTCCTTTGTTAGCTATTCCTATGAAAGATAGGCCTCCACTTCCTGGTAGACCATTTGCTATCAATATTACTGATCCCGAAGTCATAAGGTCTATCTATACTATTATTGATAAACGGGAACCTTACTTCGTATTATTTCACGTAAAGGACCAAGAAAAAGGTGATACTGATATCATTCAAAGTAGAGATTCGGTATATGATGTTGGTGTTCATTGTCAAATCATTAGACATACTTCTCCACGTCCTGGAACTTTCAATGTTTTAGGTTATCCTTTACAAAGATGCACATTGGAAGAACTTAGTACTCCTGGTGAAAAGAAAGAAACTATAGAGATGGACAAATTCTCAACTTCTTATCTTAAAGATTTGAAAGTTTCTTATGCTACTGTTAAACCTGTTGAAGATCAGCCTTTCGATGAACAATCTCCTGACATTAGATCTTTAATCGAAGCTATTAAAACTTTATTAAGTAAAATGGGTAGTAAAAATCCTTTAGAAAAGCTTCAAATCAAAGAAGGTACCGAACTTGTGAATGACCCCCCAAAGTTTGCTGATTTTGTTGGTTCAACTATTCATGGAGATCCAAAGAAAATACAAGAAATTTTGGAATCTTTAGACGTTGAAGAAAGATTATCAAAAGCTTTGGAATTATTGAAAATTGAAATGAGAGCTAATCTTATCAAAGAAAATACCATCCACAATTTAAGTAGTAAAGCTGATGAATTCCAAACTAAATTATTTATTAAAGAATTTATTAAAGAACTACAAAAGAGAGCCGGTATCAATGAATCTGAAGATAAAAAGACCCATAAATTTGATGAAAGATTGAAACATTTAAAACTTAGTGAAGAGGCCATGGAAGCTTACAATGCCGAAAGAGCTAAAATGGAAAATCAAAATGAACACTCAAGTGAATTAGGTGTCAGTGAAAGATACTTGGACTGGTTAACTTCTATTCCATGGGGTGTTTATTCTAAAGATAGTTTCAATATTAAAGAAGCAAGAAGCATTTTGGAACGTGATCATTATGGTTTGAAAGACGTTAAGGAAAGAATCTTGGAATTCATTTCCATAGGTAAAATTTCAGGAAAAGTTGATGGTAAAATTCTATGCCTTGCTGGTCCTCCAGGTACAGGTAAAACTTCTATTGCCAAATCCATTGCTGAATCATTAAATCGTAAATATGTTAGAATTGCAATGGGTGGTATTCAAGATGTACACGAAGTTAAAGGTCATAGAAGAACTTATGTTGGTTCGATCCCTGGTCGTATTATTTCATCTTTGAAGCAAGCCAAGACTTCAAATCCTCTTATGCTTATTGACGAAATCGATAAGTTAGATTTAAGTCGTGGTGGAGCTGCTGCTTCGGCGTTTTTGGAAATTTTAGATCCCGAACAAAATAATGCGTTTGTCGATAATTATATTGACGTTAAGGTCGACTTATCTAAAGTTTTATTTGTATGTACTGCCAATTACTTGGGCAATATTCCAGCTCCGTTAAGAGACCGTATGGAAATAATAAATGTCAATGGTTATACGAACAATGAAAAGCTTGAGATCGCCAAAAGACACTTGATTCCTGACGCTGCGAAGAAAGCTGGTTTAGAAGAAGATCGTGTTCTGATTTCTGATTTTACCATTAAAAGATTAATCGAAAAATATTGTCGTGAAAGTGGTTTAAGAAATGTCAAAAAATTAGTCTCTAGAATTTTCAGTAAAGCTTCTTTGAAGATTGCTGAACAAGTTGAAGAATTAACCCCAGAAGTGGTTAAAGAAGAAAAACCTACCACAGAAGAACCCGTGGTCGCTGCTGCTGACAAAAAGGAAGCTTCTGAAATAAAGGCTAAATCTAATGAACCAAAAGAGATAGATGCTGATGATAAAGATGCTATAGTCAAAGATGCTGATCCTTTCGAATCCGTTGAAGCCAGTGCAGCTGAAGCCCCAGCCGTTGACATTGATGAATCTCCAAAAGAATCCGACGATGTGAAGAATGAAGACGCCACTGAAAAGACTCATGAAGAGCCCGAAGAACAACTTGAAAAACTCAAAATTCCTGAAGACATCAAAATTGAAATCACTCCAGAAAATTTGAAGGATTATGTAGGACCAGAAGTTTACACCAGAGATAGAGTTTATGATGTTCCACCACCAGGTGTAGCCACTGGACTTTCATATAGCTCTTCTGGTAATGGTGATGCCTTGTATATAGAATCCATCTTGACTCATTCGATTGGATCAGGTTCTGGTCATGCTGGTATTCATGTTACTGGTAGTTTGAAGGATGTAATGAAAGAATCAGCTTCTATTGCATACTCATTTACTAAACTGTTCATGGTTAAGAATTTCCCAGAAAACAGATTTTTTGAAGCTGCTGATGTTCATGTTCATTGCCCTGATGGAGCCATTCCAAAAGACGGTCCATCCGCTGGTATTTCATTTACTTCTTCATTAATATCTTTGGCTATCAATAAATATTTACCTCCTAATATTGCCATGACGGGTGAAATTACTGTCACTGGTAGGGTCTTACCTGTTGGTGGATTGAGAGAAAAGACTTTGGGAGCTAAGAGATATGGATGTGATACCATCATCTTTCCTAAAGATATTGAAAACGAACTAGAAGAAATCCCCGACGAGGTTAAAGAAGGTGTTAAATTTATTCCTGTTGAATGGTATCAAGAGGTCTTTGATAATATTTTCCCTGGAGTTTCAAAAGAAGAATGCAGTAATGTTTGGAAAGAAGAATTTGATAAATTAGATCTGAAAAAGAAATCGAAGAAAGCTTCCAAGTCCCTGTAAATCCACTTATTGGAATAATAATCACGAGAAAAGTAAAAAAATCAGAATCGTTGTAAATATATAATCATCATACGTAAATAAACATACACATATCGTTAATCATTTATCATCTTTTTTAATATCGGAAAAGAAAGTTCTAACTTCCTGCTCAGTTACAATTTTACCTTCATCAGCAAAGGGCCTCAAAAAGTCTCTCAACTTTGATCTTATTTGGTCAAATGCTTGCAATCCTTCTATAGCTTGATCCCTAGGTAATGTCAGTAAAGCCTCAGCTCCTAGTTCCAAGGTCGATGATTGATCATCATCTTCAGGTGGTTCATATATTGGATCAGAGAGATACAAATACGAATGATTTGTTAGAAAATCCTTGACGGATTTACTGGGATTGGAATCTTCTAGCAGTTTAAGCTTTTCCTTAAAATCAAATTTCAAGAACAACGATTCAGGAGTTGTTGTTCTATTTGTAGAACCCAGCTCAAGTTTCACCTTCTTGTTACTTGGTTCTGAATCACCGAATTTTGTATACAAACTATCCCATTCTTCGGTAGATTTTACATCCTTGAAATGAGGCAAGCTTTTCAATATAATTCCATCAGCTCCTTGTATTTCTTTAAACACTGATTTGAACGTGTTGACACACTTCCAACAAATGAATACATCAAAATCATCCAAATCAGGAAAATGGGGTACATGAATCGTATCATCTTGGTTAGCGGTTATTGACTTATCCGCAGACGCATCAAGACCAGGTTCTGGTAATTTATCTAGCAAATTATCGCCCAGTTTCTTATCCAGAGACGGTTTCAAAGTACCCTTTTTGTAACCTAAAATGCATTCTTCATGAAACCAGTCTTCGCCACACTCAAAACCAAAATAACATTGGATCATATTACCAGTTTCTTCGAGAGGATTGTACGGTTCTTCACAACTACAGAAAAGCCCTTTATAATTATGGTTATAGGTATTTGAACCTGGAACATCATCAGCTTTTAGACCCAAAGAACTTTGGCTTCCCCAACGTCTACTATGCGACCCTGTACCAGTCTTGACTGTGAAAGGATCATTGCTATGATCTATCCTGTTCCGAATCTTACATGCCCCATCTAAAGTTTTATTCATTCTAGTGGTCCCACAATCACAAACAAAATTTCTTTTTGAAAACAATTCAACAATTTCATGAGAAGAATGACACTGAATAGAGCACGAATAGCAGACACCAATCGGTGTGTTATTGTTTTCTCTGGAACATGTAAGACACGCAAATACCGGCTGGCGAAGCTCTCCTTTATTATAAGTACACTCATTTGGCTCATAGGGCATCAATTCTTTTGCAGTTTTTTCAAGTTGGTCTTGCTCTTGGATATAATCCATGACGGTGGTGACCTTATCATCGTTAGTGTTGGCCAGAGAATTCAGTTGGTCAGTCATTTTGAAGAGGGAGAACCAGAATTGATATTTTTCAAATTCGCGATTTATATTGTCTAAACATTATTGAACTAAAATGCTGCAAAAATAAGTAGATTATTTTGGCTGCGAAAATTTGGTTACTAGTTATTGTTGGTGAGGGCTAACCTGAGGCCTTCAACTGGTTCATATTCTGGATCAAAAACACGGAAGGGAAGTCCTGTTTCAGGCTGGAGATGTTCATTTACATTAACACATGCAAATTCTATACCTTCCGTTTTGTCATAAAATACTAATCCAAATTCTTGATAGTCTTCTGCACTATATGCTTTTTCCCATGGACCTACATCAATTAATTTTAGAGACCTGTCCGAATTTCTAGATTTGGGTTTAAGCAGATATGCATGATATCTAACTTTGGCATCGGGGTAAAAGGCATATCTGGTTGAAACGAATAATTGAACTGCATCTTCTGATCCAGAAGCACAGGTGACAGTACCTCCAAAGGACTGAGAATCAGATAATAATTGATCATGTCCAAGAGCGGCATTAAAACCGATGGTTGTATCAGCAAGTCCAGGGATGATCATGTTTAAAAGATTCAGCAACCCCATGGTCAAGACTTCCATTAATTCAAATGAGTAGCTAAACAGAGCTGTCATTCCATGAGTATGGTCGAATTTTTTGGTGAAGGTATTACTTTTACTCAATGATACCGAGCCTTTAGGAGCTGACGCGGTGCTGGAATTATCTCTACGACCCAAGGAGTATATCATCTTGGTGAGAGGCTGACTCTCAAGCTTAGCACTTTTAACTTCTCCATATAGAAGCTCTCTAAGAATAATTTTACCTTCAACTGCCTCTGCTGGGTAGGAAACGACTTCAAAAAACGACAGACTATTATCAACGGTAGCATAAACATGGGATGGTCTATTGGGGTTCAAGAAGTAGTTAGAATTAAGAAGTTCCTCCATACTTCCAAACTTTTTAATTCTGGTAGTTTTATCATCTGCCAATAGGTGAACTTTGCCATCTCTCTTTGAGTGAAGCTCTAACCCATCGCCACGTTGACCTATAAAAGCAGCTTGGGACTGACAAAAAAGGACTAACAAAGCACAAACGATATAACTGGATTTCATGGTTACTGTTTGAGTGGAATAAATAGTTCACGATGATATGATGGTATTTCGCAGCCAAATTTGCAGCATAACGAAGTACAACAATTCATGCAGGAAGAATCAGCTGTACATTGAGAATGGAGTATTTAACGCCGAATTGAGAGAATTGTAAAAAGAGAAGACTAGAGAAGGTTGGCCGTTGGTCGGCGAATGAACAGTTGATGGTAAATGCTTATACAGAAGTATATTTATGTATTCCAAGGAAATACATAAGAAGATTCAAAAGGGAAAATAGTATAAATATACTTCTCCTGACTCACTATATATTCCCCAAGATTATACACGCCTACATATAAAAGACCCTAACACGTCTTAGCCTGGCTGGCGAGCCTTGCCAATTAATTATCCTAAAACGGTTAAATTATTAGACGCGTCAAATGAAAAATTATCGCGTACATTTCAAGTAATAAAGATAAGTTTTTTCCTATTACTACTTTCATTAAAATTAATTAAACATGTCGAGTCCTATACACAATCCAGACATGTCGAGTCCTACAAGGAACCCCAGAAAGAGACAAGTGGATGACGATGACGATATGATAAGTGATCATTCTTCACCTATTCCATCATCCCCGCCACTTCCTTCATCACCATCCAGACCTTTTGAAGATGAAGAAGAAGAAATCCATGATGATATTCAAGATTTAAATCCTAGTGATGAAGAAGACGGAGAGGATTTAATGGATAATTATGAAGGTGATTATAGAAGGAATCAAGCTCAAGATCATTACGATTTGGGTGATGGGAATATCGATGATGGAGAGTATGAGGAATTGGATGCTGCAACCAGAAGAAGAATTGATAACCAATTGAACAGAAGAGATGAAATGATGAATACCGGCAATAGGTCCAGAAACCAGGCGTTTTTGGATGTTGACGGTGATGATGATGGTAGATTAGATCAATATGGATTACCTATTCAAAGAAGAAGAAGAAGACAAATGGATGATGATGTTGAAAATCTTGAAGATCTTGAAGAAATTGATCCTTTTAATGAGGAGTTGTCTTTGGAAAGCTTAAGTGATATTAAAGCTGCCAGCATCACTGAATGGATCTTACAACCTGCTGTATCAAGATCTATCGCTAGAGAATTGAAATCTTTTCTTTTGGAATATACAGATGAAAAGGGTAGATCTGTATATGGTGCTAGAATCAGGGCTTTGGGTGAAATCAACAGTGAATCCTTAGATGTTTCATATGATCATTTAGCTGAATCAAAGGCCATTTTAGCTCTTTTTCTCGCTACTTCTCCAACTGAAGTATTGAAGATTTTTGATATTGTTGCTATGGAAGCTACTGAATTACATTACCCCAACTATTCTCAAATTCATCAGGAGATTCACGTCAGAATTATCAATTTCCCTAATTTAATCAGTTTGAGAGATTTGAGAGAGAATCACTTGAATAATTTAATCAAGATTAACGGTGTTGTCACGAAGAGAACTGGTGTTTTCCCTCAATTGAAATATGTCAAATTCGACTGTCTTAAATGTGGAGCTGTTTTAGGTCCCTTTATTCAAGAAGCCCATACTGAAGTTAAAATATCTTTCTGTACCAACTGTCAATCAAAAGGTCCATTGAGAATCAATAGTGAAAAGACATTATATAGAAATTATCAAAGAATCACTTTACAGGAAAGTCCAGGGTCTGTTCCAGCTGGTAGATTACCAAGACACAGAGAGATTATTTTACTAAGTGATTTAGTCGATAAGGCTAAACCCGGTGAGGAAATTGAGGTTACTGGAATTTATAAGAACAACTATGATGGTAATTTGAATGTTAAAAGTGGATTCCCAGTGTTCGCTACTATTATTGAAGCCAATTCTATCAGTAAAAAAGAAATTTCCAATCAAAATTTGAACCTTTTTACCGAAGAAGAAGAAAGAGAATTCAGAAAATTGAGTCAAGAAAAGGGTGTTATTGATAAAATCATTTCTTCAATGGCCCCATCTATTTACGGTCACAGAGACATCAAAACTGCCATTGCTTGTTCATTGTTTGGCGGTGTCCCTAAAGATATTAATGGGAAGCACTCTATCAGAGGTGATATTAATGTATTATTATTGGGGGATCCAGGTACTGCAAAATCTCAAATTTTGAAATATGTCGAAAAGACGGCCAATAGAGCAGTCTTTGCAACTGGTCAAGGAGCATCTGCTGTTGGTTTAACTGCATCTGTTAGAAGAGATCCGTTAACTAGTGAATGGACTTTAGAGGGTGGAGCTTTAGTGTTGGCAGATAAAGGAGTTTGTTTGATTGATGAATTTGATAAAATGAACGATCAAGATAGAACTTCCATCCACGAAGCTATGGAACAACAAAGTATTTCCGTTTCTAAAGCTGGTATCGTTACTACTTTACAGGCTAGATGTGCTATTTTAGCGGCGGCAAATCCTAATGGAGGTAAATATAATTCGACATTGACCTTATCACAAAATGTTGATTTGACTGAACCAATTTTATCGAGATTCGATATCTTATGCGTTGTAAGAGATATTGTCAATGAAGAGCTGGATGAAAGATTAGCAAGTTTTGTCATTGATTCTCACATGAGATCTCATCCAGATATCGATTTAGAAGATTTGGATGATGATTTATATATGGGAGAAAATGAACATGATATGGAACTTGATACCCCAAGTAAAAAATCGAAACAACAAAGATTGGAGCAAGCTCAAAGACAAAAAGAAAAGGAAATCAGTCCAATAAGTCAAGAATTTTTGAGCAAGTATATCGCTTATTCAAGAGCTAAAGTGCACCCTAAATTACATCAAATGGATATGGATAAGGTCGCTAAAGTTTATGCCGATTTAAGAAGAGAATCTATCGCAACTGAATCGTTCCCAATCACGGTTCGTCATTTAGAAAGTATTTTGAGAATTGCTGAAGCATTTGCTAAAATGAGATTAAGTGATTTTGTTAGTCAAAGTGATTTGAATAGAGCTATCAAAGTAAGTATTGATAGTTTTGTTGGTGCTCAAAAAGTGACAGTACGTAAACAACTTCAAAGAGCTTTCATGAAGTATACTTTACCTACCAGAAGAAGTTAGAGTTAATGTAGTTAGTTATGAGTTTTAATGTAATGTATTGTAATTTATCAATTACTGGCCGCATGGCTGCAAAATCCCTGCATATCCGTATCGCATCTCTCCATCTTTGACACCCGCAACTAACGCGTAATTTAATTAATAACCATGCTTAATTTGGATGAGTAAGTACTGACACCACCATGACCATGACCATAACCATATGACATACTAACGTCTTAGAGTGATAGGAAGAATCAAGGAATGTAAATTCATTCCCGAGTCAGATGTGGAGGAAATCTGTAATAAATGTATCGAGATACTCATTGAAGAAGGGAATATTCAACATCTAGATACTCCCATTACTATTTGTGGTGATATTCATGGACAATTACATGACCTATTAACGCTCTTCAAGACTGGTGGGGAATGTCCGGGAACGCAATATATTTTCTTGGGGGATTTTGTCGATAGAGGGTTTTATTCTCTTGAAAGTTTTCTACTTTTAATGGCCCTAAAAGTAAGGTATCCCGATAGAATATCTTTGATCAGAGGAAACCACGAAACGAGACAAATAACGACCGTTTATGGGTTTTATGATGAATGTCTTCGGAAGTATGGTAGTGTCAATGTTTGGAGATATTGTTGTGAAGTTTTTGATTATTTATCATTAGGGGCAGTAATTGGTGGGAAAAATGGAGTGTTCTGTATACACGGAGGTTTGAGCCCTATGATAGATTCAGTAGATCAAATAAGGGTTATTAATAGAAAACAAGAAGTACCTCATGAAGGGGCCATGTGTGATTTATTATGGTCCGATCCTGATGATGTGCCTGGTTGGTCAGTATCACCAAGAGGGGCAGGTTTTTTATTCGGATATAATGAAGTGAAAAGATTTTCTTATACGAATAGTATATCATTGATTGCAAGAGCTCATCAACTTGTTATGGAAGGTTATAAAGAGATGTTTGAAAAACGATTAGTAACGGTATGGTCCGCCCCTAATTATTGTTATAGATGTGGCAATATTGCTCTGGTACTTTCGGTAGATGATCAATTGAATAGAGATTATAAAGTATTCGAGGCTTCTTCAAATCAAGACATAACCTCAATTCCTTCGAAGAAACCTACCATTGAATACTTCATATAGACAGAGCGAGAACCGGCGGGAACAGCCAAGCAGAAGCGAAGAGTAGTAAAGTGCAGGAAGCAAATACACTGAAGACCAAAGTCAATACTACACAAGACAAAACAATCCCAAGATAAGCTATGAGAATCCGACGTCATGTGACAAGAAATGTTATCTTTCACCAGCAACAACTAGGCCAATTCCAATTCCAGTCAGCTGAGATTTGTCTGAAACTGGAGGTCACTTGGCACTGTAGTCAACACCAGCCATCGCATTAAGCGTGGCATTAAAATAAATCCCGCAGTAAACGGATGACTTTCCACTACCAATGGCGTGGCATTTCCTCTATGGTGTCGCATCGGATCGATATCAGTTAACCGGAATTCGGTATTTAAAGCAAATTTAAGAGTCATCGCTTCAAATCTCAAATCTCAAGACTGTAAGGAGGGGTCTATATACAGGAACCAAATTTTTTTTTTTTAGTTTATTTTTCATTTTTGTTCTGTTAAATATAGCACTCCTTGATTCGAAAAAAAATTGACCATATCATCAACATTCTTTGTTTTTTTTTTTCGTATCTCCCTATTTGTTTTACAAACATTTGAGCATCCAATTCCAGTGCTAGCATAACAAATTTCCTTTATATATTGGACCATTTACCATAGTAATACTTCACCAGTGTTAAACACATCTGCATTTGATAGAAAGTCCATTGCATTCCAAACATGAGAATCACTTTAATCACCTTAATTTTCCAATTTATCATCTTTGCCTTAGCTGAAACTACCACTTCAAAAACCACTACTCTAGTATGGGTCACTGGTACTGACGAGAATGGTGTAACTCAAACGACTCAATCTGCTTACACACAAAAATTTACATCATTTTACGATGAGGTGGAAACTCCAAAATCTGGAGACATGGGTTTAGGTTCATTGAGTGGTAGAGTCGGAGAGATTAGAACATACGACAAGGTAACTGTTTCTCAACAAAACGCTGGAAATAGTATCAAATCAAATAATTTATTCATGAAAGGTTCATTGGTCACTAATGTAATGATGGCTGCTCCAATTATCTCAGGAGTTTGCTTGATTCTAATGTAGAGAATGAACCTACCAATACATAATTTGCCCCTCCCATTATTAGAGGTCAAATAAAATTAGCATAAAACTAGTTATTAAAGAATATATAGTTAAACGTCGTATCATGTCGTAGATTTACAGTAAATGTGTATGGTTGTCGCAGAAAAAGAAATTTTTTGTTACCGGATTAACGAGCGATCGCAGCTTCAGGTATGCAGCTTCAAGTTACAACCGTTAAATTTAGAAATGGTGAAATTAAGTGGACAGATTAGCATAACAATCAAAAGAAATATGTTCATATGTAACGGTATGCAAGTGTATGCAGAGTAGATATAAGCGTAGATGTATATAGTAAACTGTCTCGGTAAAGTTAAACCATGCCCGAAATGGCCGATAATACATTTCCGGTTTGTAGATTGTAACAAGTGCCATGAACAATGATCATCTGCGTAAACGTTAAGATCACTGAAATCTGGAATTCGGCCGCTAAACCTCAAAATAGGGCGAAGTCATGCCAACGTCGTCGCGGAATTAGGGCAGCTGACCGCAGTATGGCTAAACCAAGCGGTTAGAGATGGTTATGAAAAGCAAGGTGATGGCATAGTAAAAAAAACAACAGAAATCGTGATGTTATGGAAAACCATATTATGAGCCATTAGACTTTATTACCAAAACACTCGGAGGTATTAACCGTAAAGTGTACGACACAAACAAGCTCAGGGCACTCATATCGCGGACAGGGCGAATGGCTTTACAGAAAAGAGAAGGCCTTGCCAAGGTTACATCGTAACCGGAAAAAGTTGATACCCATAGGAGTGAGGTATGAATAATTACATCATTTACAGGGCTTAGCTAAAGTTAAGTTTGAGAGTTCAATTATTGTTTACAAAACACGATACGCGTATATATATATACTTCAATTAACCTTATTATTATCGCCTTGTATTGTTTTTCACCCATTTCCCACAATGAACAGTAATATTTAGAGTAAAGGTTCCCATGTAATTTGACACATAATGCCTGTATGTAATCTGTGCGTCGAGTTACGAGCGTTATCCCAGTATTGCTTTTACGAGGGGATGCGTCCTCGGAATTAAAATAAGCATTAACTTTGATGAGATGAGGTGAAAAATGGTGTACTTTTCAAGCCCTAGACCCTGGTTTAAAAGCTTGATAAATGTTATTATTGCCGAAGTTGTGAATAAATATTAATTCCAAGGCTTTGGCCGGGCCGAGAATTATGGCCTAGATATAAGAGCCCAGATATAAGAGCCCAGATATAAGAGCCCAGATATAATAGCCCAGATATAACAGCCCAGATATGGGGACTTGGCCGAATTTTATTTTCTGAGATAACGTGGCAATGTTTACCAAATGGCGAGAGGCTGAAGAGTTGAAAAATAAAAATCGCATTGGCCATTTTTACAGCCATAATTGACTGATCAACATTATCCGATGATAAACCGCTCTTGACCAACTCCCTCACCTTTCTCTAAATAACCTTACAAACCCTACATCCTCGAACACCCAACTCCAAAGTTGAAATTCAACTGTGGCGGAATCACGTGAACCTGAACCGAATGCGCATTTCTAATTCTAATTCTAATTGTCAAATGGTCAAACTAGTCGTTTACCATGTCACAAGAACCAATTGAAGCTCAAGTAGATAGACAAGACTTGCCCGAATTTAATTCTGTTGACATTTTCAAGGGGTCTTTAGCCTTAGAAAATAAAGGATCGGTGGCTCGTGATCATGTACGTTGAATCAAATACCAATACCATTTCTCCACACTTTTATACTAACTATATAGATGGCTAACGAGAGAACTTTTCTTGCCTGGTTAAGAACTTCATTGTCATTCATAACTATTGGAATTGGGATCACCCAATTGTTCAAGCTCCAGAAGGACCTGAAAGTTAAAGTCCATGATAGAATTGTTAATTTACAGATTCCAGATTCAAATAATTTCAGTCAATATGGTAAACCATTAGGTGCAATATTTATTACTATGGGGATGGTCTCGTTAATATTTGGTTTTATCAGATTTTTCCAAGTCCAGCATTTATTGACTCATAATTATTATCCGGCGACTCGGAAATCCATGGCAATTTTGGTTGCAGTAATTTTATCAATTATACTTGCAACGCTAGCCGTAGTAGTTAAGTCTTATTAGTATTTGACAATGTGAGACAGAGGGCACCAACCCTAGAACAAGATGCTCGCGCACAGTCACTGGCGCTTTGGTCGTGCAGCGGTTTTTTCTATGATGCTCACGAAATACTTCTCAGGGATTAAAAATTTTAATATCCACATATTAATTATACAAAATGGTATGTTTATATAGTGAAGAATATTGATATTTGAGGGCATAAATGGGACCTATAGATATATTGGAGCCAAAACATACAAGTCATTTCATTAGAATGGACAAATTTCCGTTATTTTTCGTCAAGTTACCATAGATAAATCAATGATACCCCGACAACAATTCCATTGCCACTGTTTGCCACAAAAATACCCGAAACTCATGCGGATAGTTCTTTTTGGATATTTTATTCCCCCATTCCTTCAAAATGTTTATTGATATCAAACTTATTACTAACAATTATAGGGAAAAGTTCACGGTTCCTTAGCTCGTGCTGGTAAAGTTAAATCTCAAACTCCAAAAGTTGAAAAACAAGAAAAACCAAAGCAACCAAAAGGTAGAGCTTACAAGAGATTATTGTACACCAGAAGATTCGTTAACGTTACCTTATACAACGGTAAGAGAAGAATGAACCCAGGTCCATCCAGTCAATAGATCCGTATAGGTTAATGCTATAGTTAAATAATATGACATATTTAATGTTTGTATCGTGTATTATATCTGATATGATTTGGGCAATTTATTTGTTAGTTGTCTTCTTTTCTCTTAAGTATCTATTATATTTGAATACTTGTGTGTGTCTATTTTTACAATGCTATACTCCAATTCTCTCCTAACTATAAATGCATGAAGTATGAATAGACTCTAGATCTAATTTCAACCGTTTCATCATCTTCTTCGAACATTGGCTTCCATACAACCAAGTCATTTCTTTCTACCGTGAACCCTTGATCTTTAGCATTTTCAAAAAATTCCAAATCATCATCTAAAAGATGTGGTCTATGAGGACTGAATACGACAAATACCCTTCCATTTTCTGCGAGTAACTGCTTACAATCATCAATTAATTTGTCGTGTTCAGTGTGATTGAATACTAAATCCAGTAAAATGATTAAATCAAATTTTTCTCCTTCAAAAATGGATTTATCTCCTCCCCAAATGTATCCTTTCACACCAACCAATTTATTTATATCTTCGCAATGATCTACATTATATTGAATATTACTTATTAAATCTGGATCTGGGTAATCAGTGGAGACAACTTTGGATGCATTGTTTAATCCACAAATTAGACTAGGTAATCCTGCAGCTGCTCCAAGTTCAAGGACACTCTTACCTTCAACAAGTTCCTTGGAATGTGTATCAAGATAATTTGCAGTATATTTCCCAGCATTCCATAATAAATGTCCCCATAAAGGTGATTTACCAACGAGTCGAAGTTTGATATCTTTCGGAGCTTTGTCGGTCACTCTTTCGTAAGTAACAAAATGGTGTTCCGGAGGTGGAGGCCGGAAATTTTCCGGTTCTTGGAACATATTGAAATCCAATTCAACGTCTTCCATATTCAAGGTATTTGAAAATTTATCAAAAAATTGCAGCAATTCGATGCGGCACACAAATAACGATGGCTGGAGATGCGATGCGCAGATAGTACTCATAAGTATGTCTCAGAAGACATTAAATCGACTTCCACCTCATATAAGGAAGTTATTCAACCAATATAAACTCCAATGCAATGATCGATACAATATGAGTCATGAAGTTAGGAATTTTTTCCAGAAAAAAACCTTACCATATCAAGCATTTACTAGATCCAAAGTACTTTCTAACCTGTTGCAACCTGATCCTTCCATGCCTCCGCTACTATACAACCTTACCAAACCTCTTTGGGAGCCTATTGATGCAGGAATTGAACTGTTATCGCTAGATGATATTTTACGAAAAGACTGGAAGGAAAATGATGAAGATCCGAATAATTTATCCCGAATACCTTCTTCAAGAACTAGTTCGACTCAATTCCTTACACCTTATCAAGCTAATGTAGTCAAAGGGTTGGCAGCATATTTTTCCCCATTTGAATTCATCCCGACTTCTTCAAGTCATCAAAATATTTATAAATGGTTTAATCGACTTTTAACTCATACTCCAATTACAATACTTCTTCAACAAAATAATCGATTAATGTCTGAACCTTCAATTGAACAATTTAACTTTCCCTATGCCAATTTCAGGAAGTCCGTCAATAGTTTACGAGATGATTTCGATAATACAACTCGTTCCTATCATTTAACAGAATTGGTAGATCTCGATTTGTTTGCATTAGCTGTGGCGACAAAGTCTGATTTCACTGGTGATTACAATGTTTCTGGAAGCCATATTTCGGATATACTAGTAGATCAAATAAGAGAGGCCAAGGGTGTAAAAGAAGTGACTGGCGAGGAAGACAAATTGCATATAGAGAATGTGGAGGATAAAGTGGATATAGAACCGATAGACACAAAGGACACAAAGGAAAACGACGTAGACCCAGATATAGAAAGGGCTCAGCAAACAGAGGATGTGGAGACGAAAGGAACTGATCCAAATACAGACACATATGAAGAAACCAAGAACCCAACTGACTTATTGTTTAACGACTTGTATATACTTACGATAGAGAGACCAGTTCTTGAACTGGATCATAGTCAATTGCTAAGACTTCTTGATCAAGTTTCACCGGAATTTCAAGTGTTTGCCGTAATGTTCAATACAACTGATCAATCAGTTGCCGATAGTTTTAAATCTCATATAGATAAGCTGCTTGAAAAAGAGAATTATAGTTATGATGACTTACTTAAAGTAGCTCAATCCACCAGTAGACATAAAACAGTTGATCTGATTGTCAGATATTTTGCTGAGCGTGGTTTAGCAAATGTGACCTCAAGCATTACCGGGACCCATATATATATGACACCGACAACTGAAACTACCACAGTTTAATCATGGTATCAATTGTAAATAGCAGACTATGGTAGTACTTAGAACTCTAGATATTTATAGAAATATTATAATTTGCAGTTCTCTTGGTATTTAGTTAAAAAAGCGACAACAGTGTGGCCCAATTAATGGTTGCAAAATTCGGACTTCCCAAAAAAATCCCAGAAATTATCGATTTAGCTTATTCCGATGATTGGACATATTAACACCATTACCACTTCCATCTAGCTCTCTTGGAATATTTTCTCCAGTCAACGATATCTTGATATATCTTTATAACTGGGAGCAGTTCTTCCCAACAACTAGCAATGCTATCAATATTTTAGCCAGTATTTGCAGATTCAATGCAGCATATTTACATTAGAAAACGAAAGAACTGAGGATAAAAAGGAATTAGAGAGCTATGGGTGATCTGGAGTTAGAAATCGATGGAATTTAAATGGCCCTGAAAGATTCCTATTGCCAATATGAAGTTACGAGTATTTGAAATGAAGTATAATCTTAGTAATTAGAGACATAATTCCAGCAGTGTAGTTTACCAGAAAAGATATTTCTCCATTCAACAGAAATATCAATTGAAGGCAAAATACCAAGAACACAGAATAATATGATAAACTGATCAAAATATAGCCCCACAATGATACCTCAAGCCGCATCCAAATCTCTAATTCAATTTTGCAATCGCATCGACTCCTATGGCAATTTATATATTTGATACACGGATCCGACCTGAACGATTGGGTATTTTCCTTCTAGGATTTGGGTTTGTGATATACTTAATATTCAAAGGGTTCGAAGTAGATGAAGAAGTCGAATCGTTTGATCCACATGTTTTCAGGCAAAAACTTCCTCTACATAAGAATGCTGAAGTAGATGAATCATATTTAGGATATATGGATTCCAAAACTTTGCAATGCCCCGACTATACCAGCTATTCTGAAATTGCACATTCGCCATTTTCGGCCGGTCAATACCATTATGCCTTCATGAGACCGGCTCCAAAATGTAGAACTTTTAAATCAGAAGCGGTTGAATATGTAATTGATGACTTGAAATCAAAATTAAAGGATGCTGACTTGGGACGGTTGGTAGAGAATTGTTTACCAAATACTCTCGATACTGCTATATTATGGCACAAATCTTCAAAATCCAAAAAAATCGGAAAATTATTAACCCCTCAAACATTTATTGTGACGGGTGATATCTATGCTGAATGGTTAAGGGATAGTGCTAGACAATTGTCAGTTTATCAGCCATTTATCAAGTATGATTCTGATTTACAAGAATTGATCAAGGGGGCCATCAAAACCCAAGTTTCCTATATATTGAATTCGGCTTATTGTAATGCATTTCATCCTCCTCCAGGATCAGGTATAAAAAAGGGTACTTCTGCTATAGACAATGTACATCCCCGTCCTGATTGGAAACAAGTGTTTGAATGTAAATATGAAATTGATTCTTTGGCCTCCTTTTTAACCTTATCTAATGAGTATTACATCAACTCTAAAGATGATTCATTTATTGACGATAAATGGCTTGAAGCCTATGAAAGAATCTTGGTGGTAATGAAACGAGAATCGAGTCCAACTTTTGATGAAGAAACTGGTCAAGTTAGACCGTTTTATTATACATTTCAAAGAGATACTAATATTGGTACTGAAACTCTCCCATTGGCTGGTACTGGGAATCCGGTGAATTTTGGTACAGGACTTGTAAGATCAGCTTTTAGACCATCTGATGATGCCTGTATCTTACAGTTTTTTATTCCCGGTAATATGCATATGCTATCTGAATTGAAGAGAATTAGGGAACATGTTTTAAAAGATGATCTGAAAATCGATACTTCACTTGATGTTTCTCTTCTAACTAAGGTAACTGATGAATTTATTGATTCTATAGAAACTGGAATTGAAGATCATGGTATTGTAGATCACCCTAAATTTGGCAGAGTTTATGCTTACGAGGTTGATGGATATGGTGGATCTATATTTATGGATGATGCTAATATACCCTCTCTTTTAGCAGCTCCTGATATGGGACACAAAACGGTTGATGATGAAGTTTATCAAAATACTCGTAAAATGATACTTTCAAAAGAAGGCAATCCCTACTATTTGAAAGGGAAATTTTTTAATGGGATTGGTGGCCCTCATATCGGTGTTTATAATGCCTGGCCAATGTCTTTATTAGTCGCTATGAGAACAACTAGTGACGATGAAGAAATTTTGAAAAATTTAAAAATGATTATGGAATCAACAGCAGATTTGGGGTTGATCCATGAAAGTGTGCATGTAAATTCAAAATTTGGTAGACTGTATACTCGTCCATGGTTTGCCTGGGGAAATGCCGAATTTGGTAAGACAATCCTACACCTTGCAAAAGAAAAACCTCATTTAATATTTAAGCCAGAATTCAACGAACCCTATGATCTCGATAAGGTATTGCAAGAATTCAAAAACTCAAAAAAGTAAGTATCTAGAATATATTCATTATTATACAAGGATCATCGTTTTATATACTCGGCGATATTTTCAGCAGTTTTTGAAGATGCTGTTTTGGCGGTAGCATCTAAGGCTGCTTGATATCGAGCTTGTAAATCACTATCAGTCATATCAAGTTCAGAGTTTCTGTCTTCTGGGAAGGTATATTCTCTTTGAATACCATCATCTTCATCCTCATCTCTTAATAATTCACCTTGGTATTCATCATTTGGATCTTCATCTTCATAATCCGATAACACCTCAGAGTCAGTTTTGTCTTTGGTTTTTTTCTCAAGATTTAAATCTTTCATTAATGCATCTAATTGTCCAGTTTGTCTCTTCTTTTCATCCTCTTCTTTTTTCTTTAAAATCCGTTCTCTCTCAGCTTTATAATATTCATTATATTCATCGACTTTCGAGTCTACAGCATCCAAGAACTCATCAAATCCGGCTCCGGTATAAGAACTTACACCAACTACGTCTAAAGTTGAATAAAATTCTTCAAGCATTAAAGACATTGAATTAACAAGAGATGACATATAACTCAGACCATCCTCACTATTTAAATCTTGATCTTGATTTAAAGCAATTTGGAAATTTTCGAAATCTTTCATCCATTCTTTAGCAAATTCAGCATCTTGGGCATCGGTTTTATTGAATACAATGATCATAGGTAATTTAGTCTTATATAATATAGAGCATGCGTACAACATATTTGACATGAACGTGGTTGGACTAGTGTTCCTTGGAGTATCAACAACATAAGCAATCACCGTTGGAAAAGTTGAAGCAAAAGCTTCAGTTATAATCAGCCCACTTGCAGACCAAATAAAACATTCAATTTGTCCTGGAGTATCAATTATAACATTACTAACTGATTCACTTCTTTTTTCAACAAGTTTAATCACTTGATCTATTTTGGTTGCAAACAAATTCAATGAGGTCACGATGGCTCCATTTGGTCCTAAATTATACTCTTCCATTACTTTTTTATACTTGATAGAATCTCTGATATCAATATTAGCACCGTAAGGAACTTTGAGAACTGCTGGATCAAGGTTGATGACATAAGGTGGAGTTTGTTTTGAATGGAGATGTGCATTCAATCTTTGCATGAAAGTGGTCTTACCACTTCCTGCCATTCCGATGGTGATAATGGTTGCAGGCATTGGAGATGAGATTATTAATGAAAAATATGATGAGATCGGCTGCGAAAAGTGGTGATGAGTGAGTTAGGCTTAGAGGTGACTAAAGGACCGGAGTTAAGGGTGACTAGAGTTGAGAAATAAGCGTATGGTATAATTGGATGTCTTAAGGAAGGGTATGATCAGAGATATTTGTTCTTAAAAAAGTAGTCGGTAGTCATGGCATAGATACCAAAATACCAAGAGACAAAGAGCTCAGGAAAAGACGTACTAATCCTAATATATATTACATTCCTTGGGTAAGAACACGGTCAACAATTCCATCATAAATGGAATCATGTGCTAAAATTTGAATATCATCGGCTTCTTTCTTGAACACTTTATCCACCTTGGGGGCTCCGGGAGCGCCTAAATTAGGTAATTGTTGTTGCTGTTGCTGTTGTTGTTGAACCAATTCATTAGCAGAATTAGCATCCATAAGTAGAGAATACACCGGCTTTAAACCAAGTAAATTGACAAAGTACCAGGATATCGATGACACATATCTGACATTTAAATCCGGTGTAACAATACCTTGTTGGAGCATACTTTTGAAACTATCAGTAATTGGGAAAGGTAATTTCATAATTACAAAACCAGCAAAAAAATAGTTCACCCATGCCATAATAAGAGTTTGGGGGATATAATTCATGATATTCCCCTTTGCCATATCCATCAACGCATCATTAGTACCTGGATCGGTCAATGGATTAGCCACTTGTTCATTAGCTATATCCTTATTAGCATAGAATTCATCACTGGTCAACAGCTGAATGAAATATTGTTGTCTAGTCAAAAACTCTTGCTTGGTAAGTACAGAATTTTCTGATTTAAACCGGGTGGCTCTTTTCAAAAATTGTCTATTGTTAGTAAACGCAAAAAAATAAAGGTTGATAAAACATACTTTTCACGATTTCTTTTGAAATCTTCCAATTTTGGATCCTTTTTCAATAGTTTGGTGATGCTGGATCTAAGTAATCCAACAAGAACCATAACCACTGAAATTGGGATTAAGACCCAAAATTTAAGTTGAGGATCAAGTGTTAAGTCCATAGTACCTGAAAAATTATTGACTGAAAAATTGCGAAGATATAATATAGTTAATCATGGGATGGTTTGGTTTTGGTAAACTGTCATCCAAAATTTCACCAGTTAGTCCAACTGAAGAAGATAAACCGAAATTCCTTGAAGATTTACCACCAAAATTCGAAGACCTGGAGCCAGCAGATATCCCACCTTCCTCACCTTATGGAGATGTTCTTGGTAAAGTTAAATTAAGTGATATAAAACCTCTGACGTATGTTGGAATGCCATGCTTTAGAGAAGCTATGATGACCGGGTTCCAAGCTATGGCAGTATTAGGAGGTGTCACATTTTTGATCCATAAAAAGCCAGCAAAGTCTCTTAATTGGGGGGTTATAGGATTTTTTCTTGGGAATATCATCGGTTGGGAACAATGTAGGTCTATTCGTAGAAAGTCGTTTGAAACCATGGAAAAGGCAAGAAAAGTTAATCAAGAGAAAAATGAAAAAAAATGGGAGAAGAAATCGGAAGAGAAAGATGAAAGAATGGAGAAGTGGAAGCAAGTTCAAGAGTATTACGATAAGAAGAAGTAATGTACATAGTAATAAATAAGATACAAGAGGCATTATAGTAGAGATGAAAGGGCCATCACCTTCACCAATTGGAGTTAACTACCAAGAACCAATATCAGGGCCAATTTGCCCCTATATATTGGCCACTATGGTTTCTATGATATTCAATCAATTGTTCAGTAACTAATTTGAAAATACATTGAACCTTCACTCCAGCTACTACCAAGCGAGACTTCATCCCAAAAGTTGCAGCCATTTTTACCTCTCCTTCCACATGCTCGGTCCATCTCCGTACCACGCCTGCACATGCTCCCATGACTCCTCGGTGAATAAAACCTGGAGAAATCTCAATCTTTAACTACAAGATGGATAATCATAAGGCTAACCTTGTCTGTCTCCCCCTTCGGACGAACTTAGCTAACCTCCCCTCGAGACTCGGGAATTTATTAGCAAATGCCAATATCAAAGTCCAAGATGTTATCGTTGAAATTGTTTCGTCTCTGGGTCTGAAAAATTATATTGGATGGTCGGGTTGGAATTCTTCAAAGATTAATACTCTTGAAATTGATACCATTTTATGCCAAAGTTTGAAATTGAATGACAATGAAGCAATTACGATTAATTTGAAAGTAAATAATTTTGAATCGAGAAATGTTAGTTTAGAACCATTGACTTCTTCTGATTGGGAATTGGTTGAATTACATGCTCAAACTTTGGAGGATAAATTGTTATCTCAAACCCGATGTGTTAGTTTGAATCAGGTCTTGGTGGTTTACCCCAGTCAATCAACATCTGCTAAATTACTAGTGACTGATATTGGGACAAAATCCACTAATTTCGCTAAATTATCACCTGAATGTGAGGTAGCAATTGCCCCAAAACCTCGGGTTAAAAAACGATCTAGTTCTGTTAAACTGACTAAAAGCTCTCGTAACGGGAAACTGAGCTCGGGTGATGATTATTCAACATTACCGCTGGTTTTGAAAAGATCTTTAGCTTTGCCTCATCTGTTATATGATTTCACCATCTTACCAAGTCATGCTGATTCTGAAGCTTATGAAGTTTACGTTAATTTTGCTGAAGTGGCCACCACTTTGAATAGGGCGGAATATGTAGCAGTTTCTGTTATTCCAGGTCCAGGTTTTAAAAGAAATACTGCCCCTGCACAAACTGCTTCCAATTTAGGGCCTCTTGGATCTGATGAAAAGGATAAAGAGAAAGAAAAGCAAGAGAAAACTTTGGATGAAAATAAGCGGATCATTGCCCGACTTGTTAATTGTCCCTCTTCTCCGGCCAATCATGTGGGACTTTCACGAAAATTATCTTCGGCATTATCAATTGAAGCTACGTTAGGTAACATAGTGGCCTTAAGACCAGCTATTAAACCAACTTCCAAAAACCCTTCTACTTTTACGATACATCCTTATATTACCCAAACGAAAAAGACCAATCAAGTTAATATAAATTCAGCGGAGAAAAAAGAAAAGTCATCGTCTTTGGTGAGAGCATTAGAGCAATGGTTTCTTCAAAGTCTGATGTATAAGTCTTCAATTACCAATTATCTTAAGTTACCAATAATCCCCCATGTTTTACCTAACGGAGGTCTACTTAAGTTCAAAAGAAATGATGATTTAAATGCATGGATAAAGCCAATAACAGGATCTGATAAGAAGATTCCAACTCTTGAAATAGGAGAGGAACTTTTAAGAGCCGGTTCTTTCATTGAAGATACCAAATCAATTGAAGAGCTTCCTGAGCCAATAGGATTTGAACTGCTCATTGATGATAGTGTAGAATCGGTTATAATAGAAACTAATAGTGGTGTTTTAGTACATGGAAATTCAGGAAGCGGAAAAACTCTTGCTTTGAAACATATAGCTCAAAAGCTTGAATCAACCTATGGCTACCATTGTAAGTTTATTTCATGTGAGTCAATCATGAATGAAAATTTCACTCAATTATCTACCAACCATTTCAATAAATGGCTTCAAGAATGTACTTGGTATAAACCATCAGTATTAGTTTTGGATAACCTTGATAAGTTAATACTGGCAGAAATGGAACATACAGACTCTTCCAATTCTCGTAATTTAGCTGAATTTTTGGTGGCTCAAGTACAGAAGATTCATAGTCAGCCAAATGCCAATTTTTCAATCATTGCATCAGCTAATGCCAAAGAGTCATTAAATGGATTTTTGTTTCTGTCTCATTTGATTGAAAATTTTCATCATCTTTCTCCTCCAGATAAACTGACAAGATCTAAATTAATTGAACATTATTTTGAACATAACTTAGGTTGTAAAATTGGATTTGATCCTATGGATATGGTAGCTGAAACTGAAGGTTACTTACCGAATGACTTAAAAACTTTATGTGATAGAATTTACCATGAATCATTATTCAATGCTAGTAACGATATTCTTGATGATCAAGTATCAGCCTCAAGGGAAGACTTTGATAAAGCCTTACAAGGTTACACGCCTTCAAACTTGAGAGGAGTTAAATTAGAAAAATCTGCTATCAATTGGTCAGATATTGGAGGATTGAAAGAAGCAAAAAATGTATTGTTAGAGACTTTGGAATGGCCAACCAAATATGCTCCGATATTTGCCAATTGTCCATTAAGACTTAGATCAGGTATCTTACTTTATGGATATCCCGGATGTGGTAAGACCTTATTAGCCAGTGCTGTAGCGGGACAATGTGGATTGAATTTCATTTCCATTAAAGGTCCTGAAATTTTAAACAAGTATATTGGTGCATCAGAACAATCGGTCAGAGAATTATTTGAAAGAGCACAAGCAGCAAAACCATGTATATTATTTTTCGATGAATTCGATTCTATTGCTCCAAAGAGAGGACATGATTCAACTGGTGTGACTGATAGAGTTGTCAATCAAATGTTGACTCAAATGGACGGAGCTGAAGGATTAGATGGTGTATACGTCTTGGCAGCAACCAGTAGACCAGATTTGATCGATTCAGCTTTATTACGTCCGGGTAGATTGGACAAGAGTGTCATTTGTGATATGCCAAATTATGAAGATAGACTTGATATTCTACAAAGCATCACTGGTAAAATGGATTTAGAAAATGATGTCGATTTGAAAGCAATTGCTGAAAAAACTGAAGGATTTAGCGGAGCTGATATGCAGGGTTTAGGATATAACGCATATTTGAAAGCGGTTCACGTTAAACTTGCACAAGACGAAAATTTCGGACAACTTGATTCTAATGATAATAAACAAGAAGTGGAATTTTTCAGACTCAATTCTTCAAAATTGAAAACTTCAAAAATGAGACCCGCTGATAGAGTTAAAGTTTTAAAGCAAATCGAAGAGCTTTTCTCAGAAAATAAAGTTGAATCCACTAGGAAAACAGCATCTCAGAATTCAGTTGTTAAAATCAATAATAACAATTTCATTTCCTCTTTGAAAGAGACTAAACCATCTATATCAGTAAAGGAGAGAATGAAGTTGGATGCAGTGTATAGCGAATTTGTCTCCGGTCGTGACGGCAATATGCCCGACGGATCTGCTAGTAATGACATCGGCGGAAGGACCACTCTCATGTAAAAATAAACGACTTCCATTTTGCTCTTTAGTTAAAAAAACACTATTTCGTAGACTTTGTTTATATCTGTGGGAAAAGCAGAAAAATGGCTGCAAAAAAAAAAAGCCAGCTCGCACTCAGATTCGAACTAAGGACCAACAGATTTGCAATCTGCTGCGCTACCACTGCGCCATACGAGCCAAGACTGCCAGTATTTGTAGGTGGGCTCTTACAAAATGACTATATACAGGACAATATTACACATTTTCAACGGTTTTTTGTAAACTTAATAATCTAAGCATCCGATGTTTCCCAATAGATAATGATCACCATAGACTCCGGTAAAGACCCATTTAAAAACACGGTGGAAACAGTTGCATCAATTGAACTAAAATATAATTAATTCGCGTGTCTCAGATCTACAAATTTCATCACAATAATGTTTGGAGATGCTGGTAATAAACTTATTTTAGACGCCAGTAGAACGTCTAATCTCCCAGAATTAACATTATACCAATCAGATCTTGTGGCAGAGGTTTTGAAAGAGACGAATGATCTAGGCAAAGATTCGAAATATCTTCGTGAACAAAGAGAAGAATTAGAAAGTGAGCAAGAATTAGAAAATGAAGAAGAAACGAATCAAAAGAATGTAAATAAATGTCAATTGTTCGTTGCCGAATTATCCATGAGAAGGAACAAGCGATGTTTACTTGCCCATCAAAGACTCCGTGCCAACAAAATGAATGAATTTATGTGGCTAAATCTCGAACCTGGAGAGACAACAGCATTAACGAAGAATAGCTCATTGGGACCTAATTACACTACCAGAGTCTCATTGGATAATCTAAGTAATCAAGAACAAGAATATTTCAAGGATTATCTGCAATTGCTAGTTGACCATAAATCCAAATTTGCTGATATCGATCTTAGTGGAGATTTAGAACCTCCTACTAGTATATTTATTGATGTAAGGGTGTTGAAGGATGGAGGAGAGGTTCAAACTGAATACGGAGTTTTCAATTTGATAAAGGATTCCCAGTTTTACGTGAGGAAATCCGATGTTGAACGGTTGATTCAACAAGGGTATCTTGAGGAATTATGATTATGAAGATAAGGAGTGTGATGTTTGTGAGTCGGGGATATGTATCAATTGTGTATTATAGATTAATTTAACATTTCAATATCGGAACTATCATTAGGGGACGTCTCAGTTTTGATGGGTTTGCCATTTCCTTCTTCTTCTTCTTCTCCTTCTTCTTCTTTACCACCTTTCTCTTGTTCAGCCTTTTCCTCCTCGTCTTTCACTTCATCTTTTTCATCATCTTTTTCGTCATCTTTTTCGTCACCTATACTTTCCAGGGGTCCTACTTTTATTTCTTGCTTAACTTCCACCTCATCTTCTAAATCCGATACCGGCTCTGGATCTTCAGGCTTGACTGGTTCCTTGAATATCTGGTCTTCGTTAGGTTCTTGTGGTATCAATTGATTCAATTGACTTATCTCCTCCTGTAATCTCCTCTTCCCCAATTGGGTGTTTTTTTGATCGACAGGTATAGGGAGAATCATTACTTGATCATCATTTTTGTCGAACACCCCCGTGTTATCATCAACTAGCTTGACTTCTTTCCGGAGATTTATAGCTATATCACTGATGGTTTGATAAATCAATCTCGTATGAGACTCAACTGATCGTTGAGCTTCTTGCTTATTATTATTATTCGACGAATATACATCAAAAACATCTGACATATGACCCAATAATGATACCACTTTAGTATCTATATCGGTAAGAGCATCAAGTCTTTGTTGAATAAAGTTAGACATAAAGATAAAAAATAATGCGTGAAAAATTATTATCATTAATGGGGATAAATTTGGCCCTTAGTAGGATTAACAAATTACTTTCCGTGTTGGGAAATCCTCATATAGCCAGTTATAAATCAATTCATATTGCTGGGACCAATGGGAAAGGTTCAACCGTGACTTATATATCATCAATTCTTACCCAAGCTCAAATATCTAATGGTCGATTTACCTCACCTCATCTATTGTATTACAACGATTGCATTTCCATAAATAATGAATCTTACCCATTACAGAAATTTCAACACGTGTCTGATATGGTGACAAAGCAGAATATTGATCACGGAATCGGGTGTACTGAATTCGAGTTGTTAACGGCCACTGCATTCAAGATATTTGAATTGGAAAAGGTGGAATATGCTATAATTGAAGTCGGGTTGGGCGGTGGATTAGATGCTACCAATGTTTTATTACCCTACGGTAGTTTATTTGGCCATGAAGGTGGGGTTATTCTTACAGGCATAACTAAGATCGGAATTGATCACGAGAAATTCCTTGGCTCTACTTTGTCTGAGATTGCCGGTGAAAAAGCTGGAATCATTAAACAAGGTATACCGTGTGTATTAGATGGGACTAACCATCAAGATGTATTGGATGTGGTCAAGAAATTTCTGGAAGAAAATAAAAGTGACTTACATGTAATACCATCTTTTGGTACCGAGAGGCTTTCAAAATTACGAAGTTTGTCTCCATTGAAAGGTGATTATCAACTACAAAATCTCGGAGTTGCCTTAAAATTGATAGATCTTTTAAAGACTAAGTACTCTCCCGAAATTACCGAAGAAAATATTGAATCAGGAATCAAAAACGTTCTGTGGCCTGGGAGACTTCAAACAATTGTGTATAAAGAGGTAGAGATGTTAATTGACGGGGCCCATAATGAAAGTGCATCACAAGAATTGGGACATTATTTGAAATCTTATAGAAACGGTAAAGGTTTAATATTTGTAATTGGCCTCAGCAAGGGTAAATCGGTTGAAAAGTTAGTAAAATATATTGCTAATAAAGATACTGATACCCTTGTTCCAACCAAGTTTTCTCTTCCTGATGGAATGCCATGGGTCTCTTCTTATCCAGTACTGGAGATAATGGCTGCGAAAAATATGTTTAGAGATGCAATTGCAACGACAGATTCTGATGATATCCAACAGATTCTAGATATGGTAATTGATATGAAAAGTAAAGGTGATGATAGAAAAATTGTCATTTGTGGTAGTTTATATCTTTGTGCAGATGTGCTAAGACTAGTCCTATAATACTTCTATTGACCATGTATATAGCAAATGAGACGCGACTGAAAAATTGAAATTTACTGAACTATGCCTGAGATCCTGGAGTTCGAACGTAAAAGACAAGAAAATATCCGTAGAAACAAGGAACTTCTACGTCAACTTGACTTGGATCTGATCCATGACTCAATTGCCAAAGAAGTCCCCGAAGAAAGATCGAAAACCAAACGGAGAAAACCAACTCTTAAGCCTAAAGCTGAACCATCTGAGCCATCAAGAAGATCCCGTAGAATTGCTGGAGTAAAGACGGAAGATACCGCTGAATTCAAAAAGATGAGAGAGGAAGAGGAAGAACGTCAAAGACAAAAGCAAGAAATGGAAAAACTCAAGCAGACCAGATTATACGGGAATTTTGATTTGATAGATTTAGTGACTGATAGACACGGTAATATCAAGAACGAAGAAAAAGTCTTGAAAGTTAACGGTATTAAACAGGAATCTGAAGATCATGTTAAGGTTGAAGATGAAGAAAGTAAAATTGAAAACCTGGATGTTTTGGATCTTTTCAGAGAATTGGGTGATAAATTATCAGCTGGTGATTTCTATGAACATATCCGTAATTCTAAATTTGATTATACCGATGAAGTGTTAGATCAAAAACGTAAGGAATTCGATGATTTACACGTTTACGAAAGATTTGATCCTTTGGATATCAAGATAACTCATCAAAGAATCACGTCTATTAACTTCCACCCTTCCATTACTGATAGAGTTGTGGCAGCAGGAGATACGGGGGGATATTTGGGCATTTGGGCAGTTGATTCATCGGCTGCCGAAGACGAGGATCCAAAGATCACCATACTCAAACCCCATGGGAAATCAATCTCTAAAATCTTATCTCCAGTTGCAACTTCTTTTTTAACTGCCTCGTATGATGGATCTATAAGACAAATGGACTTGAACAAACTTGAATCTAGTGAAGTTGCATATCTTAATGATCCTCATGAAACAAGAGATTATCCGTTAGGAATCTCTGATATCAATGTCTGTCCTGATAATCACAATATCTTATATATGACTACTCTTTCTGGTAATTTTTATCAGCATGATACAAGGACGCGATTCTCAATGGCTGCAAAAAATCTTTTGAGGCTTCATGATAAAAAAATCGGTTCATTTTCGGTCAATCCTAATGCGGGACATCAAATTGCATCCGGTTCCTTGGATAGAACATTAAGAATTTGGGATTTAAGAAACGTATCTAGGACAAATGCGTCTTGGTCAGAATTTGATGAAGATTCAAGCCCGCATGTTTATGGATCTTATGATTCGAGATTATCTGTCTCGTGTGTTGATTGGAACCGTGATAATAGAATAGTTGCTAATGGATATGATGATAATATTTGTTTATTTGATTTAAGTGGAGATAGCAAAATTTCTCCGGTCACGGATTGGGAAAAGAACTACGTTTTACCAACAAAAAAGAAGCAAGACGATGATGTGATACCAATGAACTTAGACCCATTCACTAAGATAAGACATAACTGTCAAACTGGAAGATGGGTATCAATTCTTAAATCCAAATGGCAATTAATGCCAGAAGATGGAGTTCAAAAATTTGTGATTGCGAATATGAATAGAGGATTTGATGTGTACGATCAAAAGGGTCAAATTCTTGCCCATTTAACTGGAAGTAATGTTGGTGCAGTACCTGCCGTTTGTATGATGCATCCAACTAAAAATTGGGTAGTTGGAGGAAGTGCCAGTGGTAAAATTTATATGTTTGAGGATTAGCAAAACAATATATTAATATGTACACTAAAGACAATATACGATTCAATACCTTCTTGGAACGTGAGGATAGCAATAATGATCATCAGTTTCTTTTATACCATAGACTTCTGTTTTACATATATCAATAAAATCACGACCAACGGTATGAGATTCAGCATAAAAGGCATATGCAGCAATCAGCTTGAGACATTTATACCATAAGTCTAAAATGTCCGTCCGGTATTTATCTAACAAAGGGTTGAATTTGAATATCATATTTTGTCTTCTCTTACGCACAGCTTGATAAAGCATTTGTGAAATCGTTGATGTTTTAAGAACATCAGGATCAAATTGTGCTTTTTTAGCTTTAATAGTTTCAGCTTCTGTTTTCAAATTCTTGGTATTTTCCCCAATATCCTTAATAGCATTGGTAAGTTTGAAAGAAAGTTGGTTGGTGGTGTTAATAAACTCCAAGTATGAAGTGATGGTGTCCATATTTTCTTTATGGCTTTTAATACTATCATCAATTTTCAGGTTCGAAGTTGAACATTTACATTCCCAGTTGCTAAGAGAACAAGAGCAAACTCTAGGGGTTAAAAATTCGAATCTTCTTGGATCGATTTGTGGTAAAACAAGTGAGAATATAGTACCACTTCTTCCATATTCAAGATCTTTGGTGATATATGAGCAAGCAGCTGCTAAAGACACACCAAACATTTTACTTCTATGATTATAAACTTTACCAAACTCAGGTGAAGGTTCCTCATCATCAAAGGCTTCATTTGTGGCCCTCCTAAATTCGTTATATGTATCGACTAGTTGAATCATTAACTTTTCAAGAATGATATACGCTGTTTTAGTGTCTTCAAAGACAGCAGATACAACGGCTTTCTCTTCAGCTAAAATTGACATTTTCTTTTGGTAAACTGTTATGGAATATACGTCGTCCAAAAAAAGGGAGAAGTTGAAAGTGGGTTGAAAAAATAGGAACCCCTGAAGTGATGTATCACTTGTTGCAAAATACCCACTTGAACAATGCACGTCTTGAGCCGCACCAAAAGACCCACATCCTCAATTTGGAAGATCAAGATAACGAAAATGAGATCGGAGATCCTCAGATATACTTCTAATACAATTTGTACATTAATTTTAAACCTAAACTACTAAAGAGACTTAAGCAGAAGAGGTCATGACTTGCCAGACTCTGATTAAAGAATCAGTGTAACCAGCGAATAAGGTTTGACCGTCAGAAGACCAGGTCAAAGAGATTGGTTCTGGGTCTTTAGCCTTGGCACCAATAGCGAATTCTGGTTTTAATTCATCTAATAAAGATCTTTCTTGTAAGTTGTAGATCTTGATACCAGTAGAGGTGGCAGCAGCAACCCAGTATCTAGATGGAGAGAAAGCTAAAGCGTGAACTTCAGAACCAGCGTTCAAGGTGTATAAAGATTTGTGAACGTTTAAGTCCCATAAGATGATAGCACCATCTTTACCAGCAGAAGCACATAAAGATCCATCTGGGGAAACGGTGATACATGAAATGTAACCGGTGTGACCAATGAAATCAGCGTTTAATTTGTAATCAGCTAAATCCCAAGACTAGAGGTTGTTAGTAAAGAGTGTTTTTTTAAAAAAAAAACAAGTTGGTTCGTCAGAGATCTTGGTGAAATTGATGTCTCATTCACAAACAGGAGTTTGCGTCTGAAGTAGCAAATAATTGAACATCATAGAATCAACTTGAAAGAATGAAAATAAGTTACATACCTTGATAGTTTTATCCCAAGAAGCAGAGATAACAGTTGAGGATTCTTCCTTTGGAGAGAATCTAACGGTGGAAACCCAATCGGAGTGACCGGTGAAAGTTTGCATACATTCACCAATGGTGTTCCAGACCTTAACGGTTTTATCTCTAGAAGCAGAAACAATTTGTCTCAAGTTCTTAGCGATAGAAACAGATAAGACATCGGAGTTGTGACCAACGAATCTCTTGGTACATTCACCACTTTCTAAATCCCATAATCTTAAGGTTTTATCCCAAGAAGCAGATAAAGCGTAAGCACCGTCAGCAGAGATGGTAACATCTTGGACAATGTGAGAGTGACCTTTCAAAGATTTCTTTGGGACACCATATTGGGAGTCTTCACCACCGGTTAATTTCCAGGTGATTAAAGTTTTATCTCTAGAACCAGATAATAATAAATCTGGGTGAGCATCAGTGGTGGCAAGGGAAGTAACCCAACCGTTGTGACCTTCTAAGGTACCTCTTAAAACTAAAACTTCTTGACTAGCCATTTTTTACTATGTTTTACTTTAGGTTATAAAAAAATTTTTCACTGAAAAACTCTTGAAAATTTCGCACCCAATTATGTTTTGGTAATGACACTATTTAGGAATTCTGAAATCTACTGCAAAAGTGGTATCGGAAATACACATGTCTCTGGTGACTGCTTTTACCGAGCGTGGTTAAGACACCCCTACGAGACACCACTATGTGCTTGATATCAGGTTTAACAAGATCTATTCAGTCTATTCAATTCATTCAATATCTTTTCTCTCTTTATTTTCTTTTATCATTCCGATGATCTATATACTTTACACTTCTTAATTATTACCGATTTCCTTGTATTGGTCAATGATCTCTATTAATTATTTGGTTTTTGCGAGAATGGCACTAAATAACTTTTTTGCAACTTTTTTGCAGCCATAAACAAACCTGAAAAAATCTACTTTATTATCAAAGTCGAGGCACTTAATAATCCAAAAAACCACTCTCAGAGTTCAAGAGTCAAGTCATAATAAGTAATTGAGGGGAAACTTCTTTCGGACATAGCTTTCAAATAACAACTGAAAACGATTCTTTAGAAAGTTCTCTGGATTAAGTAAATACTTCGTCCAATGCTTATGGTATGTCAAAGGTAACAGCCAATCAATTTAATAAACAAACTTCTACAAACCAGAGTTTCAGAGATTCTGTTTCAATCGCCACATACCATCACTAATTTTCTCGAATCTTCAGGTGTTGATCCCACCTCACATCACAAGAGTATATTCTTGCTCTCGAAGACGATATCCGTCAAGTTTTTGCAGTGATTTATCAAGCTAAAAAAGAAATCCACGATGGTATTTCTTTGTTTATGACGGAAAACCAGTTCCTTACTGGTATTTTTACAAATCTTCAATAGTATTTATTATAGAGCAGATAGAGATATACTGTCTCGCGGCTGCAAAATTAGGGTAATATCCCCGTTGTACACTTCATTTTTCAGTTTGGAAGAAATCCGAAAAAAGGTGGACGTTCGTGTAACGCAATATACTAACTTGCCTAAAAGCCGTTTCCTCATTGTAAAATCTACTTTGGTGTCATCACCAGGTACAATCATCCACTTCAACACCAGTTTTCTCCACGCGTTAATATTTACTCGTACTACCATGGATCGTGTGCCATTGAAAATAGTCGTCTTAAGTGGAGGCACAGCTACCAATGATCTCGTGCCACTTTTCAAAAGTATCACGCCCCATACGAGCTACGTTCTTCCAATTTCTGATAATGGAGGTTCAACATCGGAATTATTACGAGTTATTGGAGGTCCTGCCATTGGTGATATTAGGTCAAGATTAACCAGACTTATCCCTGACAACGAGAAAAATCTTCGAGGTTTACTTGGATATAGATTATCTTCGGATCCCAGACAAGCTAAGATAGAGTGGAATGAAATAGTAGACGGAAGTCATGAAATATGGAGAGACATTGAACCTGCAAGAAGAGAAGTGTTTAGGGCGTTTTTCATTCATGTTAATGTTGAGTTATTGAAAAGATCAAAGCATCAATCTTCGGCTCACACAACAAAGAAGCAATTCAGATTTGAAATGGCCAGCGTGGGAAATTTATTTTTGACGGGAGCAAGGTTATTTATTGGATCTCTCGATTCAGCTATTGAATTATTAGCAAGGCTTTCGGGTATAGATTGTAGAACTGAAGTATTGCCATGTATCAATACCAATTTCACTTATCATATCAGTGCATTATTAGAAAACGGCTTGATTATTACCGGACAAAGCCAAATATCTCATCCTTCAGATGATTCCACCAGTTATCCTCCTCCAATCGATAGAACTCGACCTAGTACACCGGGAGAAGTTACTGAAAAGTCAGATTATTTTTCGGAAGGCAATCCACAAGATTTTGGACCAGGAACATCACCAGAACATGAAGTTATTGGTAATATAATGAATAGTCAATTGAATATTCAAGATACTCCAAAGCTTCAACTCAATGACCAAGTAGACTGGCCCGATCTGTATTCCGTTGATTCATTCTCGGGAGAAGAATCAGAAGAAGAGGCAGGCAATCCCCAATATACACATCCTGAACTAAAGAAATCTCAACTCCACTTTTCAAAATCAGAATCAATCAAACCATTACTTTCACCAATTCAAAGGGTTTTTTATGTTTCACCATACGGAGAGGAAATTCGCCCAACTGCACATCATAAGGTCACGTCAACCATACAAAATGCTGATGTAGTTGTTTATTCAATTGGTTCATTGATGACGAGCATTTTACCAATAGTTGTATTAAAAGGAGTTGGTAAGGCAATTGCCAGTGATATGACGAATAATCACAATAAAAAGCGGATTTTGCTCTTGAATGGTTGTCATGATAGAGAGACTTTTGGAATGCAAGCAATTGACTTTATAAGAATAATAGTCGAACTGGCCACGTATCTGTTTAAGAGAAATAATAATCAATCTACAGAATGGAATCGATTTGTGAGTCATGTTTTCTACATGAAAAATTCGAAAATTTCGGTTGATGTTAATTTTTTACAAGATAAAGGAATTAAATGTATTGAAATTCAGCGAGGTAATGATGATTGTTATGATAATGAGGATTTAAAGCATAAATTACAGCTTATATCTACAAGTTAATTAATCGTACCATATTTTAATTAATTCTTCACTGACTGCTGAAGGAGTCAAAACTCCCAAATCAGTTATTAATGCAGTAATAAATTCATGAGGTGTAAAATCAATTTGATGTATACTAAGTAGACCTCTTGCATCTTCACGATCTTCAATAGTTCCTACTTTACTCTCACTTACCGATAATAAATCACTTATTTGATTAGGTAAATCATTTGGTGCTAGTGGGAACAAACGAACGAACTTATGAGATTCGGTAACCACATAAAAAGGTTTATTATTAGCCTTGGCCAAAACACCAATTTGGTAAGTACCTATATGATTGATAATCCCCCCACTTTCGGCAACACCCTCTGCACCAACAAGGATTTTATCAACTTTGTGTATAACATAACCGACTGCATTATCAACGATAACCTCCACTGGAATACCCACTTCACGTAATAATTTAGCTATATGATATCCTTTTTCTGAAGGTCTTGATTCAGTAACAATGACTCTGAACCTAATAAACTTTTCCCGTTTGGCCTTTAATAATAATTGGTATACAACTCTTGAGTGTGAATGAACAAGAATAATATCATCGTCTTTAATGAATGGTAAACCTAAATCTCCTGCTTTAGTTCTTGATTCTTTAGCTCTTTGAACGAATAATTCACCATTTTCCACCAAATTTCTTCTACAAGAATCCCAATCGGAATATAAATTGATGTTTCTTAACACAAATCTCATAAATAAATCACATCCGGCTGAAAGCGAAATAGCATTAGGAATCGATGATTTTAATTCTTCAATATTACTCTTCACCAAATTAATTAATTCGGAGGATGTACTTGGTTGTTTGACTCTTAACATAGTAACAAGAGATTCAATGGCGGCTATAGGCATGGTCATTTCTTGATCATCTTCCAAAAACTGGAGATATATTTCTGTTATATTAAAGTCTGATACTGACATTACTACTACTTGAAAAAAAAATTGCGGCAACTGAAAAATTATTTGAGGACTACTACATCATGAGTAAAGAGACTGATGTTAATATTTTCGTGGATGCCGACGAAGATCAGTTGGAGTCGGAGACCGATACCAACATCCAAATGGCTGAAGCTAGCGAAGAATCGGAATCCGAAAGCGACTCGGATGAAGATATTGAAGATGATCCAATAGTTGAATCGATGCCTGTTTATCTTAATGACAGTAACTTACAGAAGAATATTCATTTACTCCAATTCATGGCCAAAATGAAGAAAATACCTTTCCCTATACACCATATGGGAGCTGGGATTAAACCTGAATCAAATTTCATCAAAGTGAAACTACCTATAGACACCAGTAAATTCTATGATGAGTCAAAGAAAGAAGAATGGGGTGTTCAAGTGACGGATCACGATCACTCCGGAGTAATGAACAAAACCCAGGGAGGTATTTACGCTGCAAAATTCCATACGGATTCAGACTCAGGCAATAAAAAAGTGGTTTTGGTACCAGTGGAATCCACCACTCAATTAAGACCTTCATTCAAGTATTTAGATGACGTTGAGGCCAAAAGACTCCAACAAAGAAGAGAACCGATCGACACAAAGAGTTCTACACAAAACGTGCATATTTTACAATCATCAGCTAAAGCTTCGAAACCTGTTTCTGCCGATCCTTTAGCGAACTCATCTTTGGGAGAATCTCTCAGACATGTAAGACAATTTGAGCAAGAACCATGGCAAAATATTGCATTTGAAAATTCAAGTCCCATGGCTCCTGAATTTAGAAGGCAGTTGTTGAATGATCATAAGTCTGAAAAACTTGAAACAAAAGAAACCATGGATCAATATATAGAAAAACTAACTAAATAATTACTGTACATTAGAATATATCTCATCTCATATACCTCATCGTAGATATCTCATCGTGCGGCTTGTTAAAAAAAAATTATTGATATTAGTATGGAAGACGACGACGGACTTTTAATAAATTTCGCTACAGATGACGCTCCAGTCAAGAAATCATCTAAACATGTAAAGGTCTCAGGAGGTAGATGGAAAGACAGGAGAAAATTACAACTTTCATTACAAGGAAGAGGTAGAACCATTAAAAAATCAAAAGAACAGAGTTCAGGTGTTAATTCGATTGCAGTCGACGAATCAAGATTGAAAAGAATTAGAGATTACGAAAATAATGAAGCCTCTGATTCTGATAAACCCCAAAAGAAATCCAGACCATCTCTAGGTTTTTCTGAAAAAAATGGGGAATTCGGTGGTAAGAATAATTCATATGTTTCATCTCTTTTCACTTCAAATACCAAAGGAACTTTAGATACACAACCAAAGTCCGAACCCGAAGTGACATACCTTCCTTCAAATGCCCCATTAAAAGACGCCACATCTTTTGAAGGTTTGGGTATTAATGAAAAATTAGTGCATCATTTGACTGAAAATTTAAGATTCAAGAATCCTACCAAAGTGCAAAGATCCACAATTCCAAGTTTATTAGATGCCAAAAGTGATTTATTCATAAGAGCTCAAACTGGAAGTGGTAAAACGCTTTCATTTTTGTTACCTATTTTTCATAAATTAATGCAAGAAGTTAAACATAAAATCACCAGAGACTCAGGAATATTTGCTATGATTTTAGCACCTACAAGAGAATTAGCCAATCAGATTTATAGTGTTCTTGAAACTTTAAACAGATGTCACCATCAAATTGTTCCGGGTATTGTTATTGGGGGTGAAAAGAAAAAATCGGAGAAAGCAAGGCTTAGAAAAGGTGTTAATATTCTTGTTGGTACACCCGGTAGATTAGCTGACCATATTGAAAATACCGAAGTATTGGATTTAAGTCAACTAAGATGGCTCATCTTAGATGAAGGTGATAGGCTTATTGAATTGGGATTCGAAGAAACAATCACAAAAATTACAAATCGTATTACTGAACTGAGTAAGATTAACCAAACTATCAATAAATGGCAAGGGTTACCAAAGAAGAGAGTCAATGTCTTATGTTCTGCCACAATGCAAGAAAATGTCGAAAAATTGGGTAGTTTATTACTTGATAATCCTGAAATGATCACTGTTGATAAACCAATGCAAGGTACCATTGAATTTGACGAGGAAACAGAAACGCAACCAGTTGAAGATGACCAAGAAAATCCCAAAACAATGGCAGCTCCCGACCAATTGACACAAAGAGTATTAGTAGTCCCACCTAAATTACGTCTTGTGACTTTAAATGCTATGCTAAAATCAATCTCCGGAACTGAAGAACACAAACGTACCATTGTATTTTTTTCATGTTCAGATTCTGTGAATTATCATTTTAATGTTTTCACTAGAGAAGGAAGACCTCAAAATAAACAGCAGGAACATAAAGAATCAGAAGAATCAGAAGATGAAGAAGAAAATGATTATAGTATGAGTTCAGCTCCAGGGTTAGGTGCTGGTGTTGTTGTATTTAAATTACATGGTCTGATGACTCAACAAGAAAGAACTTCAACATTACAAGGATTTGTTAGAAGTCAAGAAACCACCAATCATTCAATTCTTTTCTGTACTGATGTTGCATCTCGTGGTTTAGATTTACCAAATATTTCCGAAGTTGTCGAATATGATCCACCATTTGCGATCGAAGATCATTTACACAGAATTGGTAGATCCGCAAGAGTCGGTAATGAAGGTAGCGCTTCTATATTTCTTTTACCGGGGATTGAAGAAGCTTATGTCGAAGGTAAATTGAAAATTGTTCATCCAAAGGGTAGTTTAAGAATTGAAGGGTATGAAAAATTGCTTCAAAAGGCATACGGAGAAAACGATACCACCAGTAAATGGGATATTCATGCCACAACTTGGCATTTGAATGTTGAAAGATGGTTACTTGAAGACCAAGGAGCCCACGATGCTGCTGTTTTGGCTTTCACTTCTCATGTAAGAGCTTATGCCACTCATTTATCGAGTGAAAGAGAAATTTTCAACGTCAAAGAATTACATTTAGGACATTTAGCCAAGGCTTTTGGATTAAGAGAAACTCCTAAACTGTTGGGTAAATCAGGAACAAAGACCGGGGGTAGACCAGGTACTACAAAAGCTAAAAAGTTGAATCCTAAAAATAAATTATTACGTATGGCCAGATTGGCTGTTAAATCTAATACTAGTGAATTTAACTACTAATATTAAAATTAATGACTATATTGATGATTTATAGAATACTACATTTAAATATTTGTCTCGGTTCTATATCCTTCTATATTCCATAACCCATGGTTCTCTCCCAACGTATAACCCAAGGTTCTTCTTTGATAATAATCATTTACTAATTGAATATTTTCTATCACATCATCAAGTAAAATAGCCTTACCTACATTAATTCCATCACCTAAACCGGCGTGTTTAACCGTAACACAATGGATATGGAAATGATAATACAGAGGTTGATAATGGATGAAAAGTCGTAAATCATCGGCTTCAATTCCATATTTTTCAGTAGCGACTTTTATGATTGTATCTCTTAAACGTGTTAAATACAGAGCATGTGATCCATCGATATCTCTCACAGATGAAATATCTTTCCTTTTCACGATGCAACATAAATACAATGAATCCAAACTAACTCTGTCCCACTTCATATCGGGTAAAAGAACAAAGCCAGTTTCCGGATCTTTATCATGATGAACAAAAGATTCGCTCTCCTTACCTTCAAACAAAATATTATAAACCCATTTAATTCTATCCCCCTTCATAGATTCAATGTATGGTACCACCCATTTCTTGTACATATCAGGTGTTTCTCTGATATAATGGAACTTTTGAGGGCTATATTTTCTTATATGTGTTTCTGTAGCTGGATAAATCAAATTGAGTTTGGCACCTGGAATATCAGGGAGTTTCAGGATTATAGAAGCAGCTGACCAGTAGTATACATCATTGTTTTGGATGAGCAGAAGTTGATCAATTATTTCATTGATATCTGTGTGTTTTTCATCAACTAAAAAATGTGATCTTTCCAAGGAAATAATGGCATGTTTCGAATCAATATCACCAAGAAGGACCACCGTTTTTGTTTGCGGATCAGACCTAAGTAGCTGTTTGAATTCGAATTTTCTAATTAAGTCGGAGATCATTAAATAGTTATTTAATGCAAATGCGACCAATACTGTTGATTGATGGAAGGTTTTTGCTTTGCCTGGCTTAATGCGCTTAAACTTAATACAACTAATGTGTGTCTAATAATTGACTTGGGGGTGTGGATAGTTAGTTGCTTACTTCATATTACTATTTAACTTTGAAATTAGTTTCTATAAACAACAACCTTTGAGGTTGAGGAATTGCAACTTCTCCGATTGACTTGATTCTATTTTCAGGGATATGTGTACCGCTTTTATAGACACTTTGAAATCTTTCTCTCCTTATTTCTCGTATACCGGTAATCAGATCACTCCGTTAACTCCCGGGTTTATCTGGTGGTTAATTATCTTTTCACCACATCTATATACGGCTCAGTCGTACGAGGATTATCAAGCACCAACGAATGCTTCCAAAAAAACCCCAGACGGGCTCATAACGAAACATACACGATATGCCTCCAGCTGCAAAGATATGCATTTTATAAACTTTTCCATCAAAAAACTGACGTTTCGCTTATGCGGATGCATAAAGTTTACCTATTGGTGCTATTTCCTCCTGGTTTATAACTATAGAGTTTGCTATTTTAAATACTATACATGTATTTTGCAGCCAAACAATACATGCTTATAAGAGGCGAAATGAATGGCTGCAAAAACTTAGAGCTGTGATTCAATGGAGTATATATTAAGTATGTACAAGTTATTGCATTGAAGATACAGCTCAAATTATACACCAAAAATTCTTATCCACTTTCATCAGATTCATCATCACTTCCCTCATTCATATCCAAACAGATCCAACTAGGCCATGCAATTTCATCTCTCAAAATCCCTCTTAATCTATCGACTAAAAACTTTTCCACCTTTCCCACATTTCTCAATACATTTTGCTCAGAGCCACCAATTTCTGATTCGATCTTGACCTTTTTAATAATGTCAATTCTTTCTTGGGTATTATTAGCATTAACATATTCTACGAAATTTCCACCAGTGGTCATATGCTCATTTAGATTAGAATTTCCTGAAGTGAAATAATCTGAAGTTTGCTCATTAATATCACATAGAAATGATATGAAAACCGATTTGTTTAAATATGCAATAACTGCGATAGAATGGATCACTAGGTCAGTGACATGTAACTTGATAGGAAGAGAAATGAATTTTGGTGATGGGTAATTTACAAGTAAATTAACAAGAATATTGATTTCCAAATCTCCATGGTAATCAAATTCTACAATGAATTGAATATCGTTTTCATTCCTTTTAGGAGTTGGAGAGACCAGTCGTATTAATAAAGGATCCCGAGTCAGTTGTCGTTTAACATTATGAAGAAAATTGGTTGGTGTATCGGCCCTAGTAGGATTATGAGACGGGGTATTCATAGCTCCAAGACCGAGTTTGTTAATGTTGTTATTATGAAGAAAGTTCAAGTTACCCTTTCCCAACATCAAAGACAACGAATCCAGAGAACTTCTAACGGGCAGCTGGCGAACGGGGTCACTATGTATATTAGGCAATTTGGGAAATGGTTCCGTTTCTTCTTCAACTTCTTGTTCTTGTCCCCCCTCTTCCTCATCACTTGAAGAATATGCTTGACTATTACGAGAATTCTGGGAGCCCATATTCAAACTCTTAAGTCGTTCATCTATATCTTTGAAGTCTTCATTATAGAATTCATCAAATGGATCACTGATATGAATAATCAGGACTTCCGGAGGAATTGATCCTAGATTGAAATTTGATACTGTCAAATCACTTATGAACGAGGGAAGCGTGAGGCCTTTGAATTGATCATCAAGAAACTCTCTTAGTGCTTCATTGATGGATGAATCCCGTAGATTTTCCCAATTTATATCAAACGACATGGTCGCAATTTTTCACAGTGTTGTGAGATGTGGGTAGTAGGAGGCGGTGATGATAAAGCGGTGATACGATAGAACGGTGACATGAAATGAAAGGACCATTTAACCCGCCAATTATTGATTGATTGAACAAATGACTTTATGACCAGATTATAGAGTAACTTTAGAAAATCTTTCATCGACCATGGTTTCGGGGCTATCACGGTAGCTGTGATCAATTTAGGTTTTATCATACATCCACACTTTCGCAGCCAGTTTGCAACCATGCCACAGTATTATATATGCCACAGTATTATATATATATATAACCCGAAATCTTTCAGATGAATTAAATCGGACTAGGAAAATCGGAAGCATTTCGGTTGAAGTTTTTTTTGTATAATGGTGTCATTGAATGTTAAGTCAGTGGCAGTAATAGGCGCTGGTCCCGGAGGAATTGCTAGTGTGTATGAACTTCTTCATACTGGACAAGGTGGTGTTTCATCAATCACTGTGGACAGTCATGGAAGTCTACCGGAAAAACCTCAATTCACCAAAATAGTTGGGTTTGAACAAAAGGATAGGGCCGGTGGTTGTTGGTATCCTCAATATAATGATCCGGGCTTGAAAGCTCCACCACAAGATTTATTTGATACCGAAGATTACAATAATCCCGAAACGATAAACCCAAATTATGAACCACCTTCGGACTTATCAGGAACTCTGGAAGGGTTTCCCTTAAAGCAGAAACATGATAAATTGGCTGCACAATTACTGTGGGCCGAAAGTGGAGTGTTTGAAGATTTGTATACTAATGTCCCTTCAAGATTCACTAGATTTTCTTATATGCCTTTTGAAGATAAATATAAAGATGAGTCTAGAAGTATTTACCCTTTTATGTCCCAGGTGGAATTATGTAACAGAATTCAGGGTTTTGCTGAAGGTCAAGGTATTGACAAATATTTTAGATTCAAATCAAAAGTCGAAAATGTTACCAAGACAGAAACTGGAAAGTGGAAATTATGCATCAGGAAAATCGGAGAAGAATTTGATGAATGGTACGAAGAAGAATTTGATGCAGTAATTGCTGCTATTGGCCATTTTTCTGTCCCTGTATTCCCACATATTAAAGGATTAGCCGAGTTCAATAGAAATTTTCCTGATGTAGTAAGCCATGCTAAAAGCTATAGGGGATATGAAGAATTTAAAGGAAAGAATGTATTAGTGGTTGGAGGAGGTGTAAGTACCATCAACACAATTCAGTATTGCTTCCCTCATGTTAAATCTTTTACGGTGTCTTTGCGTCGTGAAAATGAAGTTTATGAATGGGTAAATGAAGCTCTTAAGACTGAAGGAATTGATAAAAGACCGGAAATTGAATTCATTAATGGAAGATCAGGAGTGGTACACTTTAAAAATGGTTCGACTGGAGTTTTTGATAAGATTATATTTTCAACTGGTTATCATTTTAATTTCCCGTTTTACAAAGGTCTTGTTCAATATGATACTCTTCACCAAAAACGTCTGGTATGTGGATTTTATTATAATACTTTCAACATCAAGGAACCAACCCTTGCAACTGTTGGTATGACAACTTCTCCAATGACGTTTTATTGCATTGAATCTAGTGCTGCTGCAATAGCTGGTATATTTTCTGGTAAATCACAATTACCTTCCAAACAAGAACAACTCGATTGGGAACAAACCAGAATTAAGGAGTCTCCTAGACAAGGATTTAACGTCTATAAAATTGATGAAGTCAGAGAGAAATATATCACCCCTTTATCGGATTATTTCCCCAGGAATAGAAGAGATCCCTTATATATTGATCACGCTCATATTAATGATATTGTGATTTCTAAAGAACGAATCCCTAAAATCTTTGAACTGCTAAAATCCGGCAAATTATCAGTAAAAGATACTTTATATAAATAGATATTTATTAACCTGTTATTATTCTGAAATTACAAATTGCTCAGGTGAACTTATTTCATTAAGTTCTAAATCTTGACTTGGTAACAGCGTATACTTTTTCGATCTCCAACCAGTTAGTTTCTCTTTTATATTCCGGAATTTATCTTTGGAACCTTGTATAAGTTTAGCTCTACCCTTATGACCTAATAGCAACCAGAAAATGAATAACATTAAGGCACTGAACATGAATATACCGTACCACCTATGTGGTTCAATGTACCATTTCAGTTCATCATGGTCATTCTTTTTATTGTCGTAGTCAAAATAATGATATTTCTCATTAGGATCAGGTTCAACAAATCCAGGCCTTTTCAGAATTTCATTCTGTTCACTACCATAATGGAAAGAACCAGGTGACGGAGAATAAGTGAAACCAGCACGAGAAGAAAGTTCATCGCCTCCATGTAGCTTTGTATAGTTGTTATAAGCTTGGATATATTCATCATTGGCATAAAGAAGAGCTCTTCCCAAGGTCCAAGAAAATTCAGAGCCATGAACTTTATCGACCAATTTAAGTGATTTGAATTTATCATCTTGTTTAACTTCATCTATACCAAATCTTGGGAATCCAAGTCCCAAATGAAGAAAATTGAGAATCCAAGAAGATTTAAAACATAGATTTGTAAGCTCTTCCAGGGAAAGTTGCTGCTTAGGTGGCTTAAGCTTATTTAGATCTAATAATTCACTATAAGACTTGGAGCATATGTTTTTTGTATTTTGATAGATCACCTTATAATCATAATCTGAATCTTCGGGTTTCTTAGTTTTTCGCTCAGATATAGCATCATTGTATTGCATTAATTTGGATATAGCGTACCAATAACCACTTACTCCATAAAAATGATTAACGTCAAAGTCGAAAGCGGGAATCAAATCATTCAAAAGACACGAGCTTGCTTTTTCACCTTCACTGTATTGATGACAATTCCCTGATACTTGAGATGATGAGCCGTAGGTACTTTTAGATAATACGGGGAATATCGAATTTAGGCACTTTTCAAAATCTGAATCCCCAGTAAAATCAAAACTCTCATCATTAACCGTGGTACCAGTTGCATAGCCTTTTGGTAAACAAGGGTCAGGAATTGGTGGTTCATGAAAAAGACTTTTCTCTGGCCGGCTGTTTTCAACAAGCGATGCAAGATATTTAATATACGCTTGGGACATACCCAAACCTAAGAAAGAATCGGAATAAACCGAGAATGAAAGAGGGTCAGGATTATTATACTTCTCTCCATTCTTGGAGGGAACTTGGAATAGATTAACTTGATATAAATTATTCTGATGTTCATCAATTTCGGTCTGATTAGGTTGGAATACAACCTGAGTGGATGCACCACCCATATCTAAAAGACCATATGTCGTATGATTTTTCCCATGTTGATGATTGGTGGGATCATCAAAAGAACCCACCAAGTAATTGATAGCTAACCATCCATACAATCCTTCTATATCTCCTTCAATTACATTAACATGAGATGTACAGTCCGGCAAGAAAAAATCAGAATTCGATTGGAGATACTGACATACCGAATCCAAGATATTCAGTTGTTCAGTAGGAGTTAATATCCTCATTCCAGCCGTTGAATGAAGAAAAATTGGAGTTCTATGATGTTGACTCTTGGGTACTACTTTACTTGCAAGAGATAGGAGGTGTTTAAGATGATGATTCCCAACTTTTTGTGGAATATCATTGAAAGTGGAAATTCCTGGAGTGATTTTTTTATGCCATTTCTTTTGAGTGTTTATTTTTGGGAGTTTAACTTTGAAAGTTTTCCTCCCTCCTTTTGATTTATCTTTTGATTTTCCTTTCTTTCCCTTTCCTTTAGTTTTCTTTTCCTCTGCATTCTCCAATTTCTCGTCATCAGTTTCATCTTCCGTGTCATCATCAGTTTCATCTTTATCGTCTTTTTGCAAAACTTCCAAGTTTTCCACGTCAAATCTTTTCACGAGACTGAAATCCTTGAAGGATTTGAACAGATTTAAATCGGCCATTTTGTCAAATGCCACATACGGATTGAGCCAATTATAGACATAGACTCTAGAACCTTTCGAGCCTGAGTCAATTATAACGATATAATCGTATGGGATATTAGCATCATTTTTTAATGGGCCTGCCATAATGGAGTTTTAATTTATTATTTTCGTGAAAAATACATTAATCGAGGTAGAAAACTATAAAAGGAGAAAATTAAAGTTAAGCCTGCCGGAGACATAAATGCGATTTCGTTCATTAAAGCAAGCGTACGTAATATATAACATTCATAACGAATAGCCAAAAAACATTAAAAAGACATAAAAATTGTAAACTACATTATAACACATTTATCCTCTTTAACTACTGGGTTTTGTATAGCTTCAATTTGATCTATTAATCCCTCAAACAGTTTAGTAATATTCAAATTATCTTTGACCGAAGTCTCTAAAAATTTACAACCAAAAGAGTTAGCTAAATCTTGGCCTTCCGAGATTTCAACTTGTCTTTGATAGTTTAAATCACTTTTATTACCCACCAATACCATTGGAATACTATCGGTACCAATAGAGTTTAAAATTTTATCTCTGATAACTTCAATAACTTCAAAGCTTTGACGAGAAGTAACGGAATAGATTAAAATATATCCATGGATTCCCACAAGATGTTTTTCATTTATCATTGAGAACTCATCTTGTCCAGCAGTATCTAAAATTTCAATTTCGTATTGCTGATTTTTATAGATAAATGATTTACTGAATTGATTTTCAATAGTTGGGTAATAAGATTCAACAAAATAATCTTCAACAAATCTTACGATCATGGAAGACTTCCCAACAGACCGGGAACCTACCACGGCGAATTTTCTAGCTTTTACCATGGTTAAGATGGTTAAGGAGTTTTGCGAAGACTGATTAAGATGCGCAGCCAGACGACCAATGCAAGCCAGTATTGATGCGAAAGAGGTTGAATTTTGATTAAGAAATCATATCACATTCACTTAAAAACTATAACTATGGATTAGCCCATTTCAAAACACTTAAACTTAAAACAACTATACACATAGTAGATGGAAGAGAAAATACCACATATCCCCAGAATAAAACACCAGACATTTCCTTTTGATAAATGTTATTCAATTGAGTAATTTGACTTAATTGAATTGCTGGTGGAGATGTTGTTAAAATAAATGCCACTAATAAAAAGATTGGATCATCTAATATACTTATTTTGAAAAATTTAACACACAAGGTAATCAATGGTAACAAGAAGAAAGATGGTAAAATCATTCTTGAAAGTAAAGATCCAAATACAATTTTATTATAATGTTTTGAAGGTGGAGGGATATCACTTGAAGGATATAAATTACTTCCTAAAACAATCAAAATCAAAGGAATTGATACTGATCCAAGTTGACTAATGGCCTTGGTGACAGTATTGGATACAAATGTTCCTTTAGTAAAGAAAAGACTTTGAAGTTGAGGAATCGATGCAACTAAAATAGATATTAACATGGCATACAATGGAGGATTCATAAAATCCAAAAATTTTTTGATATATTTGTTTCCCATGATGATTTGTCTCCAAGATTGTATTTGTTCATTTGTATCAAGTTGATCTCCATTAACATCTGAATTTCTACGAGTAGGTAGAAGTGAAGTACTTTCATCATTGTTATTACTGGGAGCATCAGCAACTTCTTCATCTGGTTTATAGTATGTGGTCAATTCTGCCTGACTTCTTTTTCTTAATAACTTATTATAACCCCAGGACCATCTTAGTATTTGACCTAATTGTTGAAATATAAGTAAGTATAGTATACCTCTACTAGCAACTTGATCTTTAGTGTCGTTTTCGATATCATCCCAATATAATTCTGGTAATGTATAAGCTAAGGATAACGTTAAAGAAACCGGTAAACTATTAGAATTACCAAATACTGCCATTGCGGTAACAAAATCAGTTTCTGGCCCATTTAAATGTAATACACTCCCCATAAATCTTGATGAAACATAAGAAATCGAGGTAGATAAAGCGAAAAAAATTGGAATGATTATAATATCTACCATCTTCTTAAAAGATAAAGAAGGAGCCAATTTACTGAATACCAAACAGGGGGTGAACAAATCAACATTTAAAGCAGAAATAACTTTTTGACCATTAGTATTTAATAAACCTGATTTGGTGGCGAAAAATCCAGCAAGACAAATGATTACCACTTGAAGCACAGCTTCAAAAGTAAGACGGGTGATATCAAATATAGATAGTTGAGATGACGCATTAGTAATTGTCATTGAATAATTAAATTGGAATTGAAAAACGGAGTAGTCTGTGGTTATATATATTCGCGGGACAAAGCAAGATAAGGCGCAGGCGATGGGCCGTACAGATGATTGATTAGAGCTGACGGTCGAGAGTCATGAAGCGAATTGACGATACGGGGAACATATCAAATATTTATGGAGAATATATTTGGTGAATTCAAGCGCAGGCAAGGCCTAGATATATGTAGAGAGCTAGTGGTAGTAAATACTTTCCAGTTTATGGCTGGGTATAATTATGCCCGGATAGACTGACGACAAAGACGTTGAGATGCACCGCGAAGCCACTCAATTACGGAAATACTTGGCTTAGATGCCCTTACATGAGAACTTGCTCAATATTAAATGAAAGAGAGTATCTTTTTTCACCCTTGATCGTCTCTCAGATAGAGGATACGTCTTCTTTGAATATATACATCAACAACATTCACAATGATAATAAGCTTAAGCAAACTTTCAGGCGATTCAGTGCCGTGCCTTATGATCTAATATAACTGCTTGGCTTACTAGATGACTATGCGGATTGGGTGCCTCCACGTGGAAGATAAGATAAGCCGCGCGTTTTTCGTTACTCTTATGACCCCACCCGTACACACCCCACCTAGGACCCACCACTCAAATAAACTTTACAGGATTCACAAGAGATCAGTCCAAATGTGATGTCGAGTCTTGCGTATACAGTATAAGTTTTATGTTATTAGGAGGCAACATTGTGGATGATTTACTACTCGAGACGTGGTAGTATGACATAGGCTATAACAATCGTGTATAAGTCTTGATTAATCATAATTTGTCAACCAGTTTGTCAGCCTTTAATCTCTAATAGGCGTGTTGAATTGTGTTCTGGTTATTCCGTATATAAGCCGTCTAAAATAATTGGGGCCATCTCACGCATCTCCTACCAGCAGACTTATTCCACCACAGTTCGCAGTCATTTGCCAACAATGTCAAGACTGGTCTTTCGCAGTTCTTTGCAGCCAATTCCACTTCCGGTCATGTCTCACGTAACGCGCATCGCATTTGTGATTGTAAATATAAACAACTATCATGGATTCAAGTAATGATGACACATCATCTTTCGATCTTGATAGTAGTAATGTAGGGTCACTGACTCCGATAAATTCCTCATTTTTATCTCCCATAAAGAAATTTGACAATCTAAACCTTAACAATCTATCCGATATCCACGAAGAAGATTTGGATTTTCAAGTGGGTAATCAGACTATAGATCATGGCACTGACAGTGAAGCTAGCGGGGCCAGTGATGACGAAAATAGTAGCAATCCTATACTACTGTCTCGTCCAGTGTATGTTAACAAGCGGAAAAGAGCCAATGTGTCCGATGTTGAAATGATAACTCCAAGTTCTTCAAAATCAAATTCAAGAAGTTCTACCAACAATCTAAATAAAGATCAAATGTCAGTTTGTTCAGATATTCCCACCAATGTGACATCTGACTCTCTACTGAATTTGAAATTGAGCTTTACCAATTCCGATTCAACTCCATGTCCTGTACCAGCTAAAAAAAAAATGAAATTCAAACATGATAATCAAACTCCTGTACCGAGAAATAAATTATTGAATTTCCAACATTCAATTAAAACTAGTGTGGCGGATATGCTGTATGAGTTTGATGATCATAATGATAACAATGAATATCTGGAAGATGGTAATTCACCCATTGAAATGTTCAAAACTTGGCAAGGTCAAGAAAGTACTCCAATATCCCAACTGACTCCTGCGAACTCACGACCTTCTTCTCCTAAGTTCAATAGCCCAGAACCAATTACCCGTCCTATATCCGAAAAGTCTATGGATCCGCCAAAACCAATGCCTCTGTCTTCCCCTATACCACAAACAATTATACCAGAACTGACCCCGTCTGTACCAAAAGTATCGTTAACAAATGAATTGACAAATACACCGCCAATGTTTCATCCTTCTGCATATAAGACTCCGGCTCCCAGACCCATATACTCTCAAAGATCCATTAATGGATACAAACTCATCAATAAAGAAGTATCTTATGAGATTGTTGAAGAAATCTCGAATGATTCTAATCTTCATGTAGCAGATCAAAGGATTGAATCTCTTTCCCCTTCACCATCTCCAGGAAATGAGGCAAATCCAAGACATTCAGATCCTTATCTTCATGAACCACCTTCAGCATCTAAGTCTAATATTTCATTGAGAATGAAATATATGAACACTCCAAATGAACTTCCACTTTTATCTAATCCAGACATATTATCATATTCGGAAAAGGAAATAATTTCAGCTATAACTCCAGAGACAATTCTTGCATTTTATAACCATATTTTGTTGGAAGACGAACTGTTAGAAGAACTTTTAAAGCTGGAAAGAGTCAAATGGCATCCTGATAAAATGCCAAATAATCCAACAATTGCTCATACAGTATCATCCACCATAAATGCCATACTACAAACATTATAATTAATTTTAAATTTACGAATCATGATCTGTATATAGAAATTACATTAGTATACACTTTAGTCTTTAGATGACGGTTGTTGAAGATCTTCTTCAGCGTCCTCTTCTACTTCCTCATTTTTATCATTAACTGTATCTACATCGCCATCACCTTCTTCTTCCTCTACTTCTATGTCGTCATCAACATCCACATCAACATCCACATCCACATCCACATCTTCCTCCTCTTCACCTTCGATTTCTTCTTCTTCCGCTTCCTCTTCGTCTTCTTCGTCTTCTTCTTCTTCATCTTCGTCATCATCATCGTCTACTTGTTGATCAGGAGGATATTCATCAGCGACACCTTCATTGTCCCAGACGATATTAAACCTCGTAACTCTTGGTTTCTCTGCTAATATATTCCTAACCACATGATCAACTTGAACTTTAGCAGGAGGATTTTCTCTCAATTCTTCTGAATCATATTCATTATTGACATAATATCCAACTCTAACAAATTCTCTATCAGCATATGAACAACTCAAAAGAATAACAGTCACACTTACCAATTCACTTGCAGGAATCAATTCTGGCGAAGGGGGATCTGCTTGAAACACAAATTTATTAACTCCAACAGGTACAGGACCTACAAGAATCGAATCTAATTCTTGATCATGGTCTAAAGATCTTGAAGATCCGACATAGGTTAATTTCCATTCCAAATCATCTTTAAGAGGTTCGAGGCATTCAAATGTGATCTCAAATTCATAAGGGTCAGAAAATTTAGCAGGGTTATTAAGTACTTCTATACCTAAAAGTGATACGATAGACATGATAGACGCGTTATATTTTTCACTTTTCCTCAATAACTTATTTTCATTCCTGTCTCACCAAGGCTTCTCAATTTTCCAGAAAAAATCCACCATAGTGCAGCGAAAAATGAAACTAACCACATCATGGATTTCGATACTTATTTAGAAGAAGAAATCGCCCATTATGAAGGTGATATATCCAAAGTGTTTGCCCAACTCCAAAATGAATTCCTGGATAAATACAATCACCTGGAGTCCCTATTTCAGGAAGAACGTCAATTAAGGAAACTCTTGAGTTTTTATAAACGAAGAAATAATGCTATATTGGATGTAATAGCAGAAGCAGAAACAGGAACAGAAGGAGAATCAGCAATACTGCAGCAAGAATTATCGGCACGGGTGTCGAACCTCATTGAATCGAATCCTCAATTGAAAGATTTGCTGGTGCTCAAAGACATAGATAACATTCCGGTTAATGTCACCACCAAATTGAATTTATTATTGGATGAGTCAATAGCAGAATTCCTGGCTGATGATGCCATAGAAGTCGAAAAAAATCCCGAAGATGTCGAACTTTGGCTAAGGAGGAACCACCCTCATTTAGTTTTATCTCAATTCAAACCAGTATATTATAAGGATCATAAGTTGCGTAAGCATGAAAATACAGTGGATACATTGAATGTGGTTGGTAATTTAGTGACGAAAAAACGGAAAAAGCATGATAAAATTGAAAAGTAGTTGTTAGTAATGTAAATTATTTCACCTTGTTCTTTTTTGCTAACTGTTCAAGCAAATTTGTATCTTCAACAAAAAGTCTAAACACAAAGTCTCTCTTTTTAAAATTGAAATTCGAATTATCAATGAATTTAATCATTTTCATGAAAAGTTCATAATTGAATAGATATGGATGATTCTTTTTTAGATACATGAGCTCTTTTGTAGGTTGTTTATCGAGTTTGGTTAAATTCGACGGGAATTTGAATATAAGTTCAATAATGATTTGCTCTTCTTCATTGAGATCTTCGGAACTATGAAACTGAACTTTATCAGACTTGTGGAAATTGACCCTAGTAAACTCATTACCGAAAAAATTCAAGTCGAGGTCTCTTGGAAAACCAAAGTTTTCATATTTGTTAAACTTATTATATTGAACGACCCAATTAAACTCATCCAAAAGTTCAATTCCCTCATTTGAAAGTGAAAGGTTATCTATTTGATAGAATACTAAACTTTTGACCACCCAATTATGGCATGTTTTGAACAGTTGAATGAATTTTTCAAGAAACTCGAATGGAATCAATTGAATTCCATAGTTTGAAGACGTAATCTCACCAAATATCCAGAGATTTTGTTTAAGAGTTGCAATTTCTGAAGTTGAAGACTGCAAGCCACTTTCAATATCATCAAGTAATTTGTCAATGAATCCTGATTGCATATTGTAATTTTGGACAAAAGTAAGACCTTCCTTCGTGTCGAGTAAACTTCTCAAGAAGTATTTATATTCCACAGGCATAGCAATATTGAAGTATGGGAAGAAGAGCTTATTCAACGATGATTCGTAGAATTTGAGTATTTTCATGCTTTTCTTATCTTCAAGCCATCGATCAAAATTAGAATCAATATAGTTGAATCTGGTAAGATACGTAAATCCGGTGGATATAGACAAAAATTGATTCAAGAGTTCTTGACCTTTTGGGTATTTAGATAATATGGAAACTGGAGGATTGAATTGAAGAATTAATTGTAAATATTTTGTATCTTCTTGTTCTTCTTTGAATCGATTGCTTAGGTAATCAATAAGTTTTTCACATATATCATTCTGGTATAGATTTGGTATTATAAGTTTTATTTCAGTTAATTTGTCTAGCTTGAAACCGGGAAGTAATTCAATTATTTTGGACCTGAGGTGGAAATTCGATAAAGTCATAGCTTTAAATAATAGATTGTCCGTTTGGGGAGACCCAAATTTCAAATTCCTGAAGAGAGTCAATATGAATACATTATTAGCTTTCGAGGATTCCGAATAATTTATTATATCATCGGTTAATTGGAAGAATTGCCATTGGTTCAATAATTTCATCCCATTGCTTGATTCACTTAATTTTCCAACAAATTTTAAATATCCAAAATTAAGGGTAGTAGTCAAATTTTTCTCTCCAAGAATAGGATATCTTGCTTTGATTCCACTGAATGGGTCAACCTGAGCAAAAATCTCCAGCATTTGTATAAGAATTTTATTTTTATAGAGATATTTGATACCAGCGGGAAATTTCATAAACACTTCAAATATTAATATACCAACTTGCAATATTCGTTTCAGATCTTTTGATTTATTGGAAAGATTACAAAAACGGAATTTAAAGGGCCTATAAAAACTCAAAAGCCTCTTGAAAAATTTTGGTTGTTTATCCATTATTTCCATGAACCGTTTTTCAGTATTAAGTTGGTTTTGAAAGAGAAATAAGATAAGTTTCCAATCCCAGTTAATGAATTCCTTGACTGTTAAAACCTTTGTGGCATTGAAGTAGGTTTTAAATTCGGAATCTTCAATTTTAACGGGCATTTGAGGTTCTAGGTCAAGATCAATATCTAGGCCCTTTTTATGTTCATTCATCGAATAATTACTAATTTTGATCAACGAATGTAACAGGACATTATCAGATAACTCCAAACCAAATTCTGGTGGAAGAAATGCTTTACTATATTTATAAATATTGGATAAAAGAAGAATGGTTTTATCATTAAGAGAAGAATCGATATTCTTCAAAAGCAATTCGACAACCCCGAGTTTCAATAAAACAAAAGTGACAAGACTTTGAAAGAATCTGAGGTAGTGAGTAGTCAAAGCATCATTATTTCTGGTATAAATGAAGGAAGCATGTGGATTAAATTTGAGCAAAAACTCCCCCACCACTGAACCTCTTAACCAAGGTAACAGTTTGATACCCAAAACATCCAATAGAATATCAAGAATAAATTCTTTAAGTCGTACATCATTGCCGTCTAAATTCATCAACAAATCTCTCAAGACTTGGAAATGATTTAATGAACAGCAAATCAAACCATTCCAGTTTTTTAAAAAGACAGTCAACAAGAACAGGACTTTTTGGAATCTTTGAAGTTTTTGTTTCAGGGATTGTATAAGTGATTCTTCATCGAATACAGAAATCAAGGAATTCAAATTATACCCATTCCGAAAGAATTGTTGGAAATCCATTGTTTCCAATAACTTCAATATTATGAACATACAATTAATCAGTATGGCGATATTGGTATTAGTGGTAAGACTCTTGATAAGTAAGTTGAACCCATTCGCATGATGGATTAATTGAGGGTTTATTATGGCAAGCTCCAAAAGGGTTTCCATTATAACGTGCTTCAAATCGTTCGATACCACAAATAATTCATCTTCAAGTAAATGCATCAACAGTTTAACAATGCCAATTGAAAGGTAATTCCCCCCATTTTCAATGACAACAAATTTGTGTATGAGCTTAACAGCATTCAACTTTTCGACATCAGAAGATTTATCCACTGATAGAGTTATAATCAATAGAATAAGTATTCGGTTTTGCACTAATATATATAATGAATCTTCATTGATAACACAATATCGTAATATCTTATAGCTAGCAGCTTTCACCGGACCAGAAGAGCTATAAAACATGAAATTGATCTTACCTATTATGGTCTGTAAACTTAAATCATGTTTTATCTCCGGATACTGGACAAGTAAATCTATTAGTTTATTTGAGTTATCGATCGTCAATTGATTGATCTCATCATTGGTAGAATGGGTGGAATGAGACGGAGAAAAGTTTTGAAGTAATTCACTTAATAGCCATGAAGGGGATTCGTTGGTTTCCTGAATTGAGGGTTGTGGCTCTTGTGGCCTACGTGATGATATTGACACTGCTCTGATTCGGTCCATAGTGAGCGAGTAATTTGAGATTGAGGTTAGTATTGGCGATGAGACACGGCAGTGGAGAGATAGTGGCAGTCATGGATGACATGAAGGGAAAGAGAAATAGTGAAGATGGAAACTACAGTGAGTTATGAATGGAGTATGATATCAAAACAAGTCCAGGCATGGGTATTATGTCTACTGAAGGATGGAAGATATGTGTAGTGATGTGCAGGACTGGAAAATGGGTATATTTGCACAGTGTTTACATGCAGTATCTGGACATATCCGGACATAGAGTGTATAGTATTTGATGTGGAAAATATATGGCGTAACGAATACGGAGAATATTCCGGTCCATGGGCAACCTTATCGGACTGCTGAAATATTTTGTAGATAACAGAGTATGAGATGGGATTAATTGTCAGTATGAATCATGCTGTTATAGACGGTACGGCTGATATGAGTAAGTATTCCCGGTATTGACATGGAATTTCTACATAGTGATAATCTATATTGCTATGCTCTGTATTTCATAGCTGCTGTTTACGTTTGTAACTCAGTCTCCTTTGACTATATATAATTTCTTTGGTATCCAAGCCAAACCATGCCCATCCTTGCCCCGCCTTTCGGCCGGGACTTAAACTTTCTTATGTTACACTGTACCTTCAAGAGTTTATTGGCGGGGTCACTTACACCCACGTCATTCATAAAATTGTAAAAACTGATAGACAAAATATGGTATTGATATCAGAGATGATTCCATTACATCATTAATATAATCATGTATCATAATGATCTCTTGTCAATCTCGGAATTCAGATAATGTTTGTCACTCAAATGCCGTTCGAGTGTGCACACTGTCAGTGGTGTGCATATATATGGAGATTCGAGGAAGCAGTTTCTGCATTCAATAAGCCCGAGACCAGGGACACGACCTTGCACCCCCTCTAGTGCAGTGTTGCAATAACCATGTTAATTTCCCAATTCAGCGAATCCTAGGCCTTTGATTAGATAAATGAATTTTGAACGACCATCTTACGGGGGTGGTGATATTTCTGAAAGTCCCCACCCAACAAGACTTAATAGTCCATAGATATATATGTCGATATTACAGGTATGATTCACACCCCCTCAAGAAAATGTGACATATTACTCGACCTCTTGCCATCAACCTGTCAGCAACGCATGACAAGATCGCCAATCATATCTTGTTCGATTATCCCCCAGGAGAGGTCACAGATATTTGGGGTTTACTGTATATAACCTATATTTAATTTATGTACAGGCCATGTGCGGTTGAAAGTAGTGTCTCATCCCCCACTGCCTCACTAGCCATCGTCACCCCATATTTGGCGCCATTCTTACTACCAATTTTGTGGCATATGGTAGTAAATAGGACCATGGGGCCGCACCAATTGTCAAATAAAAAAATATTCGCCGCCCTGCACCCTCACTGCACCCTCACCCCGTTCGTTTCCGTTTCCCATTTTCTCATTTCCTAATCATTTATTTTTCCCCCTCACAAAATTCGCTGTTTCTGTATTTAAGATCTATTTTCCCATTTTATCGCTTTTTTTTTTCCACAAGGATCTTTAACCCAATAAATTACTTGTCTTTATTTTATTTTATTGACCTTGCTTTGCTTTTAAAAAAGTATATCATAACTAGTTTCCCCGTCTCACATCTTATTCAATTAATCTTGTGATTCCAACCATTTTTTTAAAATTTTGATTTTTATTTGTCGCTGTAATATATGAAGTAATTTATTGTCCATTTTAACCCAATCAAAAAATATGACCCAAGTTTCAAGAAGAAGATTATCTTTGTTTTCATTCGGTTCCAACTCATCCAATGCTATTAACACTAATGATACTAGCATAAGCTCTGGTCCAAGAGAAGGTAAAACTCTCTCGGCTGGCACTATTCCTGCTGGTCCCGCCGCCGGTTTTACTACCACTGCTGAAGCATCTGATAACAATCAATCAATTAATGGTTCCAGTTCTAATACTGCAACTTCTCCAAACACAAGACTGAATGACTTCAGATCTGAAAAACCTGATCGCCGTCTTTCCGTTAACACCGGATTTGGAGGTAACAGCAATAAAAATTCTTTTTCAAGCCCGGTATCACCAAATCTTAGCACAAGTACAAGCCCAAATCCAAATGATCCAGAATTGAATATCTTTGAAAGATCAGTTCAAGATAATTGTACTTGTACTCCATTTGAACCTCCGGTCAGTTCTAGGAGACCAACCTTAACTAGATTAAGATCAAAACCTGGTCATGGATCTCAAATTTCCTTATCTAATTTCAAAAATGAAGATTATATTCCTCCAGCTTTAGATGCTACTACATCGATTCTTAATGATAGTAATACTAATTTGGATGATATTGATATTATCTATAGTCTGAGACGTAACTCGAGTGTTATTGGTCTTAATATGGCTTTAGGTAGAGGTACTCCCTCAAGAAAAAACTCAGTTTATTCAATGACTCAATTGAATCAACAATCCAGTCCAAGCATTGCCCATCAACAAACTAATAATGCAATTCCGGAATTGTCGACTTCGTTGTTGGGTCAAAACCAGATTAATCATCCAATGTCACCAAGTAGTCCACCGAAATTGTCATCATCTAAATCATCTATTTCATTTTATTCCTATGCTGATATGTTGAATAATGATGAATACACCAAAAGACCCTCTTTTAAACAAAGCTATTCTCAAGGAATCATCCCAACCAGGAAAAATTCCCTTAATTCGGCTAAGTTCAGTAGTGGTAGTAATAACAAAAAATTCAATAATTCTAATTTGAATAAATTCTTGATTAGTCCTGAATCTTCTGATCTGGAAGATGACGTTGTTTCAAGACATAAATCAATTAACGATAATGAAAGTCTTATATCTTCTTCAATTGGAGATTGTTTAAGACAAACTAATACTGAATTAAGTGGTAATATTTAATTAAGTGGTAATATTTAATTCAGTCTATGATGTTCAAGAACAGGAAGGAAATTTAAAAGCAAATGAAAAAGATATTCAAAGATGTATATATATCATTTATTCATTTAATGAAATTATATATCTGTGTATACTATGTAATAATGGGTTCGTGAAAAATAAAAAATATTCAATTTCAAATGATTTTTAATTATAAATAATTTTTTCTATTAGCAGTCCTTATGAAACGCTTCAATTGCCATTCAACGTCACTATCTTTGTTATCTATATTACCGAGTCTTAATTCAAACAACTTCATTTCGAATCTTGGACCGATCTCACTTAATTCGACGCTGTCTTTTGTTTTAACGAATATATGATGTCTGACCGATATATAATCATTTTTGTTGACAAATGTTATGACTCGACTACTATTTTTCTTTTCTCCTGGTGGGAATAAATGTTTCAAAACTTGTACAACTCTTTCTCCTAATTTAGATGTGAAACCTTCGAAAATCAAATGAGGATAACTTTCTGATACATTCCCCATATTTGGTAAATCGTGTCTGAGTTTAACATTATGTAATGTAAAAATACAACTTGGTCCATGAGGAAAATGGTTTATGGTCATTGATGTAGGTACACCTCTATGCTCATGTAGTACTATTAAATCATTCATGGCAGATTTTTGACACAGTTCGATTAATTCTGGTATGATATAATTACCTCTATTAAGTTTGATTGAATTTGGAAACATTAATTTGATTTCTTTACTAAACTGAAGAAGCTTAACAGATGGATTTCTGGATGTGGTTACTATAAGACGAGGTTCAATTATCCCGCTAGTACTAGCATATTCATCATCGACGTTAACTTGTTCACTTTCATCGTAAATGAAATTTTTCCGGAGATCCTGATCCTCACTTAATTCTTTTGATAATGGTTTTCCTGAAGCCAAAGCTGCTTTAAGTTGTTGTCTCTTCTCAGTGAGTTTGGCCTCTTGAAGTTCGACGGCTTTTCTATAAAGATATTCTCTTCTTTCTCTGGCTTGTTTCCTGATCATTTTATAGTGTAGTAAGAGTAATGAGATGAGATGAGATTCTTTTTCATTTTGCGCAGCGATCGTTTCTTACAAAGTGCACGACAAACATTTATGTTTCGATCGTTATTTAAATTTAAATTATATAAATATTTACAAGAAAGATCCCCCCGCTGTTGATCTTCTTCTACGTAAAATGTCGTTACCTCGTCTACTTAAAGCGCGGAATAAGTCATTGCCACTAGCACTTGTGGTGGCTAGAGTTTGACTTCTTTCCAAAGTTTCATGTCTTCTGATTGCATGGTTCTCTTGAACTCTATCTCTCCTCATCATATTATCATCTGGCAACATAATAGCCCTGTCTAAAGAATATGGTAACCCTCTGTGTCTTCCTCTTATCATCATCGCAATAATGATTAATTTTGAAAGAACGGTAAATTTTTTACACAAGGATGCATTGAATGATGGGTAGCCCAACGATAATCCAACCGTACCATAGGCACTAACACATTCAAATAATAGTGTAAATACTGAAAATCTAACATCATCATCTTCAAGTTTAGAATTTTCACAAATACAAATGATGAAAAGCCCCAAAAATACAAACCATAAATCGAAAGACAATTGATTTCTTAGATGATTCCCAATAAAATTAGTTGGGGATTTTTCTTCTTCTTCGGTTTCATTCAATTTATCATCTTTGATATAAATACCCAAAGACTGCTCCTCATAAACATTAGTTCTTCTAATAGAAATGGCAATTGGTAAGACTGATATATACATCATAATCATATAACTGACTTGAACTGCTGCATGAAGCTCACTCAAGTCAATTGTTGTTAATCCAGCGGTTCTAGTCGTAACTGCATTGAAAAGACCACAAACAACTCTATACCCTGTTGAAATCAGTTCCAAATATTTATTATTCAAATCCAAAATAATAAATAAAACCCAATCAATACCATTAAGAACGATAAGAATTAAAAACAATAACCAAGTCGGTCCACTAGGAAATAAAAGTGTAAAACATCTCCTTGGGTGATCTAATAAAAATCCTAAACTTTCCTCAAATAAACTTGAAGGTTTAGCAAACTTGAAAAGAACCCATATGATGAATCTTAAAAATACTGGGAACCCAGTGTTACCAGCTATGATAAAAAAACATCCCCAAAGCATCACATAGACAGAATTGTTGAAGTCAATCATAGAATTAGGCGTAAGAGTATATCCTAAATCATTAAAGCTGGTCTGAGCTGTGAAAAATGCCCACCATGTTGGAGATAACCCATATCCCCTAAGTTTATCTTGGTAAGAGGAATGAGTCAAAATCCATCCCAAATATACAAACATAGCAATTAGATGGAGCCCAATGTAATAGGACCACACAATTTTAATTAAAAGTTTTATAGCTCTATATTCCACACCTCCCAATTCTTCCTTTTGTTCTTCTGTTAAATGTACAAAATTAGAATTTCTCCCAATTGTAGGTTCCCAACTTAAGTAATTTGCAGTTCTCAGCCTTGTTAAAGGATTAGTTAAATTACGACTAAAACTTCTACTAACAGAGTTTGACATTGATTCTTCTTCATCCACACTGGTGGTTGTTGAGCGACGAGCTCTTAAAGTTGGTCTTTTAGGTTTTTGCTTTTTAGTTTTGATAGCGTCTTCAAGATCATCATTCTCTTTACCTATTGAAGCATCAAATGTATTAGCTCTTTTGGTGAATTTCTTACCTCCAGTCTGATCTGAACTTGGAAGAGCTAAATTCGACGTGACCTTACGAAAGTTCCTAGTATTTGAATCTGAGTCATCATCATCATCTTCACCATCGTCATCTTCATCGGCATCTTCCGAGTAATCATCAACGTTGTCTTCATCACCTGAACTGGCTGAACCACCAGTCATTCTAAAAGGTCTTCTTGGGCCACTATAGCCTTCTTCATTGCTATCAATGGAACCGTTTTCATCCTCAATGGAATTCATGGACATAGTTCTCATCTTCTTCAATCTCTTTTTGACCCTTGACTTAAATCTATTAGCTAACTTCGGATGCTCAAATTGCAAAGCTCCCTTTTTAGTATAAATCGGATGATCTTCATCTTCATTTTCGATTTCATTAGGCGATTTAATAATCAAGACATCATCATCATCTTCATTATTATTATTGTTCTTTTGAAGAAATTCAATCGATCTAAACATTTCAGACGGGTCAACTTCGTGTTCTCTCTTTTTGGGCATTGGCAATTCACCGAACCTAATCCCCAGTTCATTATTATCTGTGTTTAAAGTGGTCTGTCTTTGGGGCGTATTCAAAGTTCCAAATTGGATATGTCTACCTTGAGGCAGCAGCTGTGCCATAGGCTCAACAGTGTCTAAATGGTCCTCTTCACTGGGTTCAGACATATGATTGACTTCGGGATCTAAGCTAGTACCTTGAGAAGTAGAAGTCGGAGGTGACAGGTCGATTGGTGAATCCAGTTTAGGATCGTATTGTTTGGGACTAATGGGTCTTTCGGGTATTTCGCTCAAAGTGACCATCGGTATATTATTGTTATTGTTATTGTTATCATTATTATCATTATTATTATCACCGAGATGTAAATTATAATCAGTATTAGCCCTGGTATTGAACATAGTATCGTTAGATCTTGCCCGAGAGCCCATGGTAGCAGTACGGCGCATTCTGTGATTTAATTTCGATACTTCTTTAATATTATCAAAGTAACGCTCAAAACTCCATAATCTAATGAATAATAACGACCCATGGATGAAGATTGGGGTGGTTAACGTGGCAATAATGTATAAGCACATTTGCTGCCATAGAGCTATTTCATTAAGATCAATCGTGTTTAATCCACTTTGAGTTGCAGCACCAGCACCAAAGAAAAGAGCATCAATATATTTCATATTCTTGACAGGATAAATGAATATAGATCCAATAATTGTCCATATAAGTACATAAACATAATGGGCAGCCCTGAAACTTGGAATAACGATTCTAATATAAGGACCCACCTTTCTGATGAAATTATCAAGTCTCCCTCGGACTCGGGACCCCAAATCACTGGTGTTAAAGACCATTAAACACTTATAATCTGCAAAGATTAGAAAGAAAATGCGAAGTTTGAGGCTTGGGAAAGAGAATGCATTATCTGGTAAGACGAGGCTTGGGTCATCGAATTGGCCTTGGCGTTTCGGGAGAAGGCACACATGTTGAAGAAGATGGGGGAGACATTGAGATTATTGGGAGGTAGAGAAGGCTATTTCGTACATTAATCGTGGGATGCTTTTGAGTTGGGGCCATCGTTGATGGTGCATTGCCGGTGTGTATATAATATTGCGTTTCATCAATGAACCCATATTATCTCCCTGCTATAAACCTGTAGGCGATTTTGTTTTTGAAAATTGAAATCAGGGGACAGGAAAATAACCTCAATCTGGTATATAGTAGTATGTATCATCATGTTTTGCCAACCATGCTAACGGTGCTTTTGAGTAAAATAACGAATGGCTGAACATATTTGACAGGCTAGTCCTGTATATACACACCCGAAATTACGAGTTCATGCACAAGGCTACAGAGACGTACAAAAGGAATGGAAGCGATACAGCAAACATAATGAGACGATTTTACGTGGGACGCTGAATCTCGCCGATCGGTAATCTTTGTTAATTTGCCATATTAATAGTCATATTGTAGTTGACTGTTCTGTGAATAATTAACTGAAACTCTGAATTTCGCAGCCATCGCTAAACCGTTACAAATTGAGCGAAGTTTATTCCAATTGAATAATACTTATTGAAATGGTTCCTGCAGATCCTGTGTGTTTGTATGTGTGAGCCAAGGGAACTACCATAATAGATCAATAGACGGTCGAAGGCCGAGATCTCCTTCACTCATCCATGCCATCCTATATATAACTATGACCTAATACATCCAATGCAACCATATGATTTAATTCATCATTAGTCACTAGACTCTACACAGGTTTAACTCTTCGGATCTAACGAATAGGTCAATCTGCACTACCTCATCGCGAGACTCGTCCTACATATATTTTTTCTCGCGAATGTCCGGTTGAAGAATTGCTGCAATCCGGCCAGTGATTTAATACTTTAATTGTATATTCTGAGTTGGGGGTGGCCAATGTGCAATTTTTTAGACAAAATCTGTAACTCATAAACCTCTACAAACTCCATTTTTAAGCTCCTTCATCGGTGGAATATTGACTTATGACCAATCCGCCTTGATCTTCATATAACATAGATGCAGGAATATGTACATTCAGTGACGTTAAATCTGCGAAGACCTGAAAATTTTTTTCTGCAATATAAAAGGACCCGGCTCCTGCTTGCAGAGTCCTTTTATATTTTATTTATTTTCTTCCTTCTTCCTTCTTCTTCTCTCTCTCTCTTCTTCTAACAGACCAGGATCTTAATTTCTTCATCTTAGGAAAAGGTATGTTAGAAGAATCTTGTAGATTCAACATAGGGTAGATGAATTTTGCGTTTACCTGTTTTTCAACGGCTTTTGCGTTTTTAAGAAGAGTCATAGTTACTTGATTTCATGGATAATTGAGACTATGTTGAGTTTATGTACAGATAAAACAGTCCATTGTCATGATTTTCAGAGTAACACGGCATTAATTTACTTGCCACATTACTGGATATCTCCAATAAAGGGTTCTTATCAAGCCGTAATTGGTGACATTTGGTATTGCCGTATGTGGAGATAAAATGACTTTTACTTTTGACGCGATGCCTTGATTTCATCTTTAAATTTTTCACTAACATCTTTATAGTTTTCTTGAATCTTTTACAAGACATCTTTTTCTAATCTTTTCATCTGTTAAATCCATATTCATATAATAAACTATTGATTTGTAAAAAGATGGCTAAATTATCATCACCAATTTCTCCCCCAATGGAGTCAACCGGAGACAAAATGATGACTTTGGAAACTCATGACGGGGTGGCTTTACAAGGTTATTCCTTTGGGGCCCCAGTCTCGGCAGCTGGTGAAGTGGTTTTCCAAACTGGTATGGTTGGTTATCCTGAATCTATTACTGATCCTTCCTATGAAGGTCAAATCTTGGTTATCACCTACCCTTTGGTTGGTAATTATGGGGTTCCTGATAGACTTTTAAAAGATGATGATGTTCCTGATTTACCAAAATATTTCGAATCTTCTAGAATTCATATTGCTGGTTTAGTAGTTGCTCATTATACTGAAGAATATAGTCATTTTTTGGCTAAATCCTCTTTAGGTCAATGGTTGAGAGAACAAAATATCCCTGCTATCTATGGGGTTGATACCAGAGGTTTGACCAAGAGATTAAGAGAAGGAGGTTCTACTTTAGGTAGATTATGTTTCCAAAATCCTTCCATTCCACATGAAAAGATTTTAGGAGACGCTGATTGGGAATCTCATTTTGATATTCCCGAATGGGATGATCCAAACGTTAAAAATTTAGTGGCTAAAGTTTCTACTAAAGAACCAAAATTATATACTCCTTTAAAAGATAACAAAGTTGACAAAAATGGTAAACCAATCAGAATCTTGGCTATTGATGTCGGTTTAAAATTTAATCAAATTAGATGCTTTGTTAGAAGAGGTGTTGAATTAAAGGTTGTTCCTTGGGATCATGACATCTCAAAGGAAGACTATGATGGGTTATTTATTTCCAATGGTCCTGGTGATCCACAAGTCATGGATAAGACTGTTGAACAAATTAAACATGTCTTAGACAGTGCTAAAATTCCAGTATTTGGTATTTGTTTAGGTCATCAATTGATGGCTAGAGCTTCTGGTGCTTCAACTTTGAAATTGAAATTCGGTAATAGAGGTCATAATATTCCAGCCACTTCTACTATTAGTGGAAGATGTTATATTACTTCTCAAAATCATGGTTTTGCTGTTGATACTAACACTTTATCGAATGGCTGGAAAGAATTATTTGTTAATGCTAATGATGGCTCTAATGAAGGTATTTACCATGACACTTTACCATATTTCTCAGTTCAATTTCACCCAGAATCAACTCCAGGTCCAAGAGATACCGAATTTTTATTCGATGTTTTCATCAACACTGTCATTGAACACAAAAATACTGGTATTTTGAAACCCGTACAATTCCCAGGTGGTAAAATTGAAGACAATATGGCTGCTCATCCTAAAGTCGAAGTCAAAAAGGTTTTGGTTTTAGGTTCTGGTGGTTTATCTATTGGTCAAGCTGGTGAATTCGATTATTCTGGTTCTCAAGCTATCAAGGCTTTGAAAGAAGAAGGCATCTATACTGTTTTAATCAATCCAAATATTGCAACTATTCAAACTTCTAAAGGTTTAGCTGATAAAGTCTATTTCTTACCAGTTACTCCAGAATTTGTCAGAAAGGTCATTCAATTCGAAAAACCAGATGGTATCTATTGTACTTTTGGTGGTCAAACTGCTTTAAATGTGGGTATAAAATTGAAAAATGAATTTGAATCTTTAGGTGTTAAAGTTTTAGGTACTCCAATTGATACTGTTATTACTACTGAAGATAGAGAATTATTTTCCCAAGCTATGGACGAAATTGACGAAAAATGTGCTAAATCTGAAGCCTGTTCTAATATACCTGAAGCTATTAACGCCGCTAATGCTATTGGATATCCATTAATTGTCAGAGCGGCTTTTGCATTAGGTGGTTTAGGTTCTGGTTTTGCTGATAACGAAGAGGAATTAGTTGCATTATGTGAAAAAGCTTTTGCTACTTCCCCTCAAGTTTTAGTTGAAAGATCCATGAAAGGTTGGAAAGAAGTTGAATATGAAGTTGTCAGAGATGCTTTCGATAACTGTATCACTGTCTGTAATATGGAAAACTTTGATCCATTAGGTATTCATACTGGTGACTCCATTGTCGTTGCTCCATCTCAAACTTTGTCCGATGAAGATTATAATATGTTGAGAACTACTGCTGTTAATGTTATTAGACATTTAGGAGTTGTTGGTGAGTGTAATATTCAATATGCCTTAAACCCATTCTCAAAAGAATACTGTATTATTGAAGTTAATGCTAGATTATCCAGATCTTCAGCTTTAGCCTCCAAAGCAACTGGTTACCCATTGGCTTATACTGCTGCTAAATTGGGTTTAAACATTCCATTAAATGAAATCAAGAACTCTGTTACCAAGTCCACTTGTGCTTGTTTTGAACCTTCTTTGGATTACGTTGTTGTTAAGATTCCAAGATGGGATTTGAAGAAATTTACCAGAGTTTCATCTTTATTATCTTCATCTATGAAATCTGTTGGTGAGGTTATGTCTATTGGTAGAACTTTTGAAGAAGCCATCCAAAAAGCTATTAGATCTACGGATTATCACAATTTAGGATTTAATCAAACTGCGGCTTTAATGTCTATTGATATTGATAGTGAATTACAAACTCCTTCTGACCAAAGATTATTTGCTGTTGCCAACGCTTTCTCCGACGGCTATTCAGTTGACAAGGTTTGGAAATTAACCAACATTGATAAATGGTTTTTGAATAAATTATTTGGCTTAATTAAATTTGGTGAACATATTTCATCCTTTGGTGCCAAAGAAAACTTACCAGTTACTGTTTTGAAACAAGCTAAACAATTAGGTTTTGAAGATAGACAGATTGCCAAATTCTTAAACTCTAACGAAGTTGCCATCAGAAGATTGAGAAAAGAAAATAATATCATTCCATTTGTTAAACAGATTGATACCGTTGCTGCTGAATTCCCAGCTTTCACCAATTATTTGTACATCACTTACAATGCCGATAGTTCTGATGTCAAATTTGACGAACATGGGGTTATTGTTCTAGGATCTGGTGTCTATAGAATTGGTTCTTCTGTTGAATTCGACTGGTGTGCTGTTAGAGCCATTAGAACCTTAAGGGAAAACAAAACCAAAACTATTATGATCAATTATAATCCAGAAACTGTTTCGACTGATTATGACGAAGCTGATAGATTATATTTCGAAACTATTAATTTGGAAAGAGTTTTGGATATTTATGATTTGGAACAAAGTTCTGGTGTTATTATTTCTATGGGTGGTCAAACCTCCAACAATATTGCTTTACCATTATACAGACAAAATGTTAAGATTTTGGGTACTTCACCAGAAATGATTGATTCTGCTGAAAATAGATATAAATTCTCCAGAATGTTGGATAAAATTGGTGTTGATCAACCAGCTTGGAAAGAATTGACCTCTATTGATGAAGCTGAAGAATTTGCTGAAGCTGTTTCATATCCAGTTTTGGTTAGACCCTCTTATGTTTTATCTGGTGCTGCTATGAATACTGTCTATTCTAAAGCTGATCTTGCTTCTTACTTATCTCAAGCTGTTGATGTTTCTCCAGATTACCCAGTCGTTATCACTAAATATATTGAAAACGCCAAAGAAATTGAAATGGATGCTGTTGCCAAAGATGGTGAAATGATTATGCATGTTGTTTCTGAACATGTTGAAAATGCAGGTGTCCATTCTGGTGATGCTACTTTAATTGTTCCTCCACAAGATTTAGATCCAGAAACTGTTAGAAGAATTGTCGAAGCTACTGCTAAGATTGGTAGAGCTTTAGACATTACTGGTCCTTACAATATTCAATTTATCGCCAAAGATAATGACATTAAGGTTATTGAATGTAATGTTAGAGCCTCAAGATCGTTCCCATTCATTTCTAAGGTTGTTGGTACTGATTTGATTGAAATGGCTACCAAAGCTATTATGGATATTCCTCAAACTCCTTACCCAGATCAAAAATTACCAGAAAAATACTGTGCTGTTAAAGTTCCTCAATTTTCTTTCTCTAGATTGGCCGGTGCTGATCCAATTTTGGGTGTTGAGATGGCTTCGACCGGTGAAGTTGCTACCTTTGGTGAAAATAAATATGAAGCTTACTTGAAATCTTTAATCTCAACTGGTTTCAAATTACCAAAAAAGAATATCTTATTTTCTATTGGTTCTTATAAAGAAAAGCAAGAATTATTACCATCAATTGCCAAATTGCATGAATTAGGATACAAGATTTTTGCTACTGCTGGTACTGCTGATTTTATTAAAGAACACGATATTCCTGTTCACTATTTGGAAGTTTTAGGTAAGAGTGAAGATCAAAAATCTGAATATTCTTTGACTCAACACTTGGCTAATAATTTGATTGATTTATATGTCAACTTACCATCTTCAAACAGATTCAGAAGACCTGCTTCTTATATGTCAAAGGGGTACGAATCTCGTCGTATGGCAGTTGATTATTCTGTTCCTTTGGTTACTAATGTTAAATGTGCTAAACTTTTAGTTGAAGCTCTTGCCAGAAATATTACTATGGAAGTTTCAAATATTGATGCTCAAACTTCTCATAACACTGCTGAATTACCAGGCTTGGTCAACATATCTTCATTCGTTCCTTCATTTGATGATTTTGTTTCTACCACCAAGGCTTCTTTAGCCTCTGGTTTCACGTACAATGCTTACTTACCTCAAAACTTAGAAGGTACCAGTGTTGTTGATTCTGAAACATTGAACGAAACTATTGATGCCGCTTCTCGTGAAGCTTACACTGATTTTTCAATCTATATTGCTGGTTCAGAAAATAACTATGAAGATGCTGCTGAAGCTGCTAGAAATGCTGGAGCTTTATTCTTGCCATTCAATGACTATGCAAATTCAAAGGTTTCATCAATTTCCGCTCATTTCGCTTCTTGGCCAGAAAATAAAGCTATTATTACTGATGCCAGAACTACTGATCTTGCTTCTGTTTTATTATTGGCTTCTTTACATAACAGATCAATCCACATCACTGGTGTTTCTTCTAAAGAAGATTTGGATTTGATTAACATGGCAAAAGATAAGAAATTGAGTGTTACCTGTGATGTTTCAGTTTATGCATTATTCTTATCCCAAGAGGATTATCCAGAATTGAAGTTCTTACCAACTGTTGAAGACCAAGAAGCTTTATGGAATGATTTGGATAACATTGATTGTTTCTCTATTGGTGTTGTTCCATATTTGGTTGCTAAAGGTTTGGGCCAAAAGATCACTGCCGGTATGGGTGTCGAAGATGCTTTACCATTGTTGTTTTCAGCTGTTAATGAAGGTAAGTTGACTGTTCAATCTATTATTCAACATTTCCATGATGCTCCAGTCAAGATTTTTAACTTACCAAAACAAGATGCTAAGATTGAAGTTGATTTAGACAGAAAATCCAAGGGATTATCTTCATTGTTTAAAGGTAAAAAAGTTGGAGCTATCAATCGTGTTTCTGTTCATGGTCAAACTGTTTGCTTAGATGGTAAAACTATTGTCAGTGAAGCTTCTGGTAAATATGAAGTTGAAACTTCTAGAGCTAGATTTGGCTCAGTTACTGGTACTGCTCCTCAATCTCCTATTTTGAATAGAAAATCTAGAGCTTCTTTCAATGATTCTCAAAGACCTTTCTTCAGGGATCCACAACCTGCTAAATTCGAAAGATTGGGTAAAGAGTTAGTTTCTCAACCACCAACTAGTGGATTAGGTGAAACTAATGCTTTGATGCAATACATTAGAAATAATAACAGTTTCTTAAGAAATTCAGTACTTTCTGTTAAAGACTTTACTAGATCTGACTTACATTCTTTATTCTCAGTTGCTCAAGAAATGAGATTAGCCGTTGAAAGACAAGGAGTTTTAGATTTATTAAGTGGTAGAGTTTTGGCCACTATGTTCTATGAACCATCAACTAGAACTTCATCATCATTTGATGCTGCTATGCAAAGATTAGGTGGTAGAGTTGTCGCTGTTGCTGCCGATGCTTCCTCTGTTAAGAAGGGTGAAACTTTACAAGATACTATTAGAACTTTAGCTTGTTATGCTGATGCCGTTGTCTTGAGACATCCAAAGGAGGAAAGTGCTGATATTGCTGCTAAATACTCTCCTGTTCCAATCATCAATGGAGGCAATGGATCTAAAGAGCATCCAACCCAAGCTTTATTAGATTTATTCACCATAAGAGAAGAGTTAGGTACTGTTAATGGTATTACTGTTACCTTTATGGGTGACTTGAAATATGGTAGACCAGTTCATTCTTTATTATATTTGTTACGTCATTACCATGTTAGAGTTCAATTGGTTTCTCCAAAAGAATTGGCTTTACCTCAAAGTTTAAAGGAAATGTTAATTGAAAACAAAATGTTGGCATCTGAATCAGAAGAATTAACCCCAGACATTATTGCTAAATCTGATGTATTGTACTGTACCAGAGTTCAAGCCGAGAGATTCGCTGATATTGAAAAATACAATAGATTGAAGGATGTCTACATTGTTGATAATAAGATTTTATCTCATGCTAAACAACATATGTGTGTTATGCACCCATTACCAAGAACTAACGAAATTCGTGAAGAAGTCGACTTCGATCAAAGAGCTGCTTACTTCAGACAAATGAGATATGGATTATTTGTTAGAATGGCTTTATTAGCTATGGTCATTGGTGTCGATTTTTAGATTATAATAAATTAGTATAATGATAAATAGTAAATTGATTTTTAAGTTATAGTTCTGTTGTAGTAAACTCAAACTGTGAAGTTTGATTGATGAAAGATCTGATTCAAGTCTATGGGTAATGGTTGCATAATATTAGGCAATCGTTCCTAAATACCCCTAAATCTTTACTATCTTTGATAGAGAGCTTATATCGTGTATGGATTCAATTGTCAATTGTGTCAAGAAGGGTTTATTTAATAAAGAGATCCCTCGTAGACTTGCCTTTGATTTGTGAACTTCTTTCAGAGATTATGGAAGAGGCTAAAGCGGTCCCTCATGATGCCTTAATTGTAGAAGACGATTCCTTTTCCTATAAGAAATTACTGTTGATCCCATTAAATATTGCACGAGGCTTGGTATAAGGACATAAAATGATATTGAGCCACGACGATCACTTCACAAGCGCCCTGTGACCAGCTCACGATAGGGTACATTTATTATAACAATATAATACATTAAAAATTTATTCTTTGAATAACAACTCATCATCTCTCTTTTGTTTATCCTTTTCTTGAGTCTCGTTATCTGGATCAACGACTTCATTAGCTTGAATTAAAGCTCTAGCAATTTCAATTTCTTCTCGGTTTTCATCATCATACTTATTGCCATACCCTTGGACATCAGCATCCACAGGAATATCATTAGTATTAGGTCCATGATCATGATGTGTGTGATTGTCATTACTATCATTGTCATTATCTGGTTTACCATTTCTATGGTCATAGTATTCAGAAGGATACTGTTGAAATTCTTGCGACCCACCAGATGCAGCAGCTTCGGCATATGATGTATGACCTCTCATTTGAGATCTTTGGGCAGCTTCAACAGCTGCCATTATATTGTCATCTAATGCTGACAAATCATGAGATGATAATATATTATCTTCTCCATTGACTATATCGACCTCCTGTCCTGGTAATCTATTCTTTACGACATTTCTTTGATTTGGATTATTAGGTTGACTTTGGATCATTTTTCGTCTATTACCGGAGCCGGAACTATTGGATCGTTTAACACCACCTCTTTTGATCATATTTGAAGAGATGGTGGCCGGACTTGTTGACCCTGAATTTCTATTCAGTTCTCTACATTCACTACAACCTTTGATAGCCGCAGCAACCGTATCTTTAATCCTTGCCCAATGATATTTTTCTGCCACCAAGGCCGTTGTTCTATTGATACCTCCATGATTAATTAAGTGTAATTCGGAACAAATTTGGATTTGTTTAACTGGGTCACTAATAACTTCTTTATCTCTTAACATTAACTTCCCGTCTTCTAATCTATAATGGGAAGAAGCAGATCTCAAACGAGATTTTTCAGCTCTACCGGCCATTGCAGGATATTTTCCAGTTTCTAAATAATATTTAATTTTATCAAATCTATAAGCACCAATAGTTGGATCTGCATTAGTTACAAGTTCTTTACCATATATAATCAGATCAACCGGAGATTCATGACCTTTCAAGATGGCCGCCAGTTTTATTCTACCGACACGTTTAAAATTGGTCAGTTCAAAAATCTTCCTCATGGCCACGTTTGTTTCAAAAACAAGGGAAAATAATGCATAAGTATATCCTAATCTCGGAGCCCATTGTAAAAAACACTCAACCATCGTCCTACCAATACCTTTACCTCTAATCCCTGCATTAACAAGAAATGACAGGGTACATATATGACCACTTCTTCCGGGATAATTTGGTTTGATCAAAAAACTTCCCAAACATTCCTTTTCCCATTGTTTAGGACCTTCGAGGGTAGGCGAATCACCCAATATCATGACCGCCGCAAAATGACTGAACCAAAGATTCAGAAACGTATCCAAATCCATATGTTCCAAGAACGGACACTGGTCGCCTCTTTCAATATCCATATTGAATTCATCACATAGAAACGCTAAAAGCCCTTCAGGCAATTCAGACGCCGAATGAATAGGGTATATGGTGGCCGTTGTTTCACCGTCTCGAAGTAGAACTGTATATCTATCGAGTCTTTCTGGTTCATATTCAATACCTGTCTTGAAATGACTAAGTACTTCGTCGTACTGCATTATGAGGCACAAGTGTTTATCGAATACTGCTTAGTAAAAACTGTCCTGGATTTGTTTTTGTGAGATGATGAGGGACAGGACGCGAGCAGTTTTGGCAGGTGTCATACCGACCGCGTATACATCATACCGAATTACCGCAATGGCCTAGCTCGGTGGAGGTATGTGGGGCTGAGATACAGGATTTGCAGCCATTATTTAGAGGCGAAGAGGCTGTCGAAGATAGAGAGGTAGTCAAGAGACTGCTAGTATATAGGACAGTAGTATAAAGTAGGGTAATTTTCTAACATCCGCAGATAAAGACCAGCTATTATATCTCTTATTGTTTAGTAGGTGTATTAGATTCAGTTGGTATTACCGCTGTTACAGAACAAACTAATGGATTTCTTAACTTTGTTTGTGAAATTTAAAAATTCAGTTTTAGATGTTAAAAACCAGAGCAAAATTCTAAGGTCAACGCCAAAAGCCAAGTTAATTCTGATTATGGACTCTACGCACATATATTACTAAAGGTGGCTTTCCATATGGGGAAACCCCCGAGCGAATCAGATCGCAATGTCCGTATTAAGAAAGGCACCCGGGCGGTAGTACAAGAACCAAAGTCTCCTGCAAGTATAAATTGCTAACAATTTCCCCTGTTCCGATCAATAACATTGTACTATAAACTATATAATGTCGAAATCTATCAAATTGAATAGTGGCTACAGTATTCCAACAATTGGACTCGGTGTGTATCTTTCTCCACCAGAAATTACAGCTGCCATTTCATACGCTGCTCTTGAAACTGGATATAGACACATTGATACTGCCTTTTTTTATAAAAATGAAGCAGAAGTATCGGAATCCATTTCCAAATGGGTAAAAGATGGCAAGGGGAAAAGGGAAGATGTTTTCTACACCACGAAAATATATGATCCACAGGGATATTTGGCTGCAAAAAAAGCGATCGAGACCTGCATAGAACACGCCAAATCAATTAATTATATTGACTTACTTTTAATTCATGCTCCCCAAGAAACTGCCGAATTACGTCATGAGACCTGGAAGGCTTTACAAGATGCAGTTGATTCTGGGAAAGTCAAAAGCATTGGAGTGTCAAATTTTGGTGTCCATCATATCGAGGAATTATTACAATACCCTGATTTGAAATATAAGCCTGCAGTTAATCAAGTCGAAGTTCACCCTTGGTATACCAGGGAAGACTTGGTTAAACTTTGTCAGAGTCATGGAACTGCAGTAGAAGCTTATTCTCCTCTTGCTAGAGGTAAGAAAGTTGAAGATCCAACTGTTGCAACAATCGCCAAGGATCATGGTGTCACCAATGCACAAGTATTGATTAAATGGTCTTTGACTAAAGGATTAATTCCTCTTCCAAAAACTGTAACTGAATCACGACTTCCTTCCAACATCGATGTATTCAACTTTGAGTTGACCGATGCTGAAATCACCACTCTTGACAATTTAAACGAAGACTGGGCCAGTCTGCCTAGATGGGATCCAACAAAATTACCTTTATAAGTGTTTAGTATATAATATATTGATTATGACTCTTCAAGGTTTGTTATTTATACCTGAAATAATGTTCTTCGACCAAAGATTGAATCCCCCTTTAAGAATCTTAGCTGAATCAAGGCTTCTTTCCATAGAATAACTATCAAAGAAGATGAACGAAGATGATCCGAATTTCAAGGGCCTAGGTGGATGAAGAATTGTTCGACTTGAAGACAAAAGGTGTTAACTCTTATGAGCTCTTCTCATCGGAAGGATTGATATGCTATTGGAGATTCACAAAATATATTTCCGTATAGAGAAGAGTATAAAGACAGGGAAGGATGCAGATAAATCGTGTAATCGGTAGTTTTTGATAATCTAAAAATCCACACTAAACGTATGCCCCCTTAGGTTTATATAATTCTTCAAGGTAGGTAATTTCATCTTCGGTTAACTCGATTCTTGTAGCTTCCAAATACTCATCAATTCTCGATGCCTTCGAAATACCAACAATTGGACAAGTGCCTTTAGCCCATAACCAAGCAATATTAACTGCAGCCATTGAAACCAGTTTCTTTTTGGCCAATTCCTCGATTCTACCAATCAATTCAATTTCATGATCTTGTAAAGTTGATAAGCCATAATGATTAATAAGTTTACCATCAGAAGACATTCTACCAGTCGACGAGTCAGAATTTACAGGTCTACTTAACACCCCCCTAGCTAATGGAGAATAAGGAATCAAACCAACTGTTCCAAAATCAGAAGTTTGACAAAAATGGTTCATTTCTCTTTCATCTTCTCTGTGTAAGAGGTTGTAGTAACTTTGCATGGATATAAACTTATGATAATCATACTTATCAGCAATAAATTGCAATTCAGCAAACTCAACTGCTTTCATTGCAGACGCTCCGATATAACGAGCCAATCCCATATCAACTACGTCATTCAATGCCTTCATGATTTCCTTTTTAGGAACTGAATTATCGAACCTATGGATTTGTAATACATCCATATAAGTTCCAAGTCTTTCGACAGAGTTTTGGGCAGATTCAAGGATATTTCTTCTTGAAAGTCCCAGCTTATTAATTAAATCAATCTTGGGGACCAATTCTCCTTTACTTCTATCAGCTAAAGCATCATCAACAGGAAAAAAGCATTTCGAAAGAATAACGACCTTAGCTCTATCAATGTTATGATTTTTGATCCATTTTCCTAAAATTCGTTCCGATTCTCCGTTAGAATAAACGTTTGCTGTGTCAAAAGTCCGAATTCCACTCTCGTACGCTTTGTCCAACATGGAAAAGATTGTTTCTTCGTCATCTTCGATCCATTCGGCCCACTGTTTTGAGCCGAAGGACATACATCCTACAATAACTCTTGAAATACTCAATCCTGAATTACCTAATTTGACTTGTTCCATTATTATTTGGGAAATTTCCCTCGATTACTAATGGTTAGATTTTAAGGAGTAGAAAGGGCAACAAACCAGATACAATAGGGATAGTGCGGGAGGGACTTAGATTTGGTGGAAAGATATATACGGACCTGATATAAAAATGGAAGTTGTAGGTATTTCTGTGGTATTAGAGTAATGCATTAGTATGTATTATTATGGTTTCGTTATGTTACTATTGCATTACTGTATTAGTATATTGTATAACGGTTTTTATTGCTTTATTACTGTATTACGTCATTACTTTACTCACTTCGGAAGTGAGTATATTCTGACTTTATATTTTACACCCTCTTCACTTATCAGCACTTGGCTAATCACTTATTCATCGACTTGGATACTGAATAGTCCATGACATACGGGGTTCATAATCATTATACATTTTTTATATGTATTTGTGCAATCATGTTCCCTCTGCAATTAGCAGAGAATCCCTTCAATACTTTGAAGATAACGGGCTCTTATATACATGGGTTGACTGAAGATGGATGAATCAAGCTACCAGACTCAATATCGGAAATCGGGTTTGTGACCATCGCTGCAAAATTATCAACCCCATATACAGGAACTTGTGCCCAAATGAAACATGTGTTCATCAGTTACAGGAAGTTAACTTTACCACAAACTCCATTCAATTGAATGTTTCTATTTCAGCTGCTCGTCTTTCAAGCCAGGTTACATCAAATTGATATGTACAGGAAATCATGGGCTATAGTTTACTCCGGAAACAATAGCTTTATTTCGTAAATGGTGCCGCACTTTTGACGTATTTAAAGGGCACCAAATCCCCCTTTCCACCTATTGTTCATGAGGTTTTTTTGGTTTTTTGCTTTGATTCAAACGTGTTTTGCTGCTGACTATATTTTAAAACTCCCCAATTATGTGAGAGAAAACAATGCTTCCACCAAGACTTGGGAGGAGTACTTTCTTGTTGAAGCTGGTGGAAATGCCCTTATAGAGTTGGAACTTTTGGAAGTTTCGGCCAAAGATCCCACCACAGTGGTTGCCCTAATATCCCATGACGATGAATCTGAGAAGACATATGATAAGTTTGGTGACCGGGAATTCACTGATTTTTTCAATGAAAATGGAGAATTTGAAATCGAATCTGACTCGGACAAATTTAATTATTTTTCTTATCTCACTAATGATAAATCCGATTCGAGTCATCATAAAATTCTGTTCACCCCACTGAAAAGTGGTGCCTACATGTTCTTGCTTAAGGTGCCGGGTGAAGTCGAAGAGTTCAAAGCATTACTTAAAGTTCGGAGCTCATTTGGGTATTTGCCCCCTGACACCTACTATAAATTTTTAAGTGACAGGAAGGTTTATTTGTATCTGTGTATATTATTGTTGATATTATTCACTGATTATATGGTGTTTAGACGGCCTGCGGCATTTGAACAAGTATCGGTAGTGACTAAGCTTGTTATGAGATTGATAGTCGTACCAAATTTCTTGATAAAGGGTTTATGGTTATTGTGGTTGACATGGTCCAATCATTCTAGCTCGTATTTCACTCACGGTAAACCATTGTTCCGTTTCTTCACCTTTCGAATTATTCTGATGGTGATGGATTTCTATATTTTGGTGTTCTGTCTGGGATATGGTACGATTTATTATCATAAATACTCTCCAATTTATCGAAAATTCAATCCGTCTAAAGTCAAGGTGGGAGTATTGATTTTAGGCCTAAGGTTCGTACTACTCATTTTTCAATACATATTCCGACATGAATTCTTGCCATCGAAATTCTTACACGGACGAGTTAGATATTTATACTGGGAGTTTGAGGGCCTTATAGAGGAAGGGTCGGATTATTTGAACCAAACGGCTAACATTGTATCGGTATTCTATGCCTTCAGCACTGTCAAGAAATTTGGAAAATTTAAGACAAAGGGATCTTTGAATCTCAAATACGGTAAAGATAATTATAAAATCAAGCGGGTTTTTGTATTGACCGTGGTGTATCTTATTGGATCTTCTGTAATTTTCCGTATTTTGAAAACTAGTCTAAGCCACCGGTTCTACGATATTGATAACATGATGAAAATCTTCCAAAAGGATGCCAATCAAAGTGGTATATTTGCCTTGATTAATTACATATGTTCAATCTTGATATTTTATTTCTTGTGGGCGAGACCAAACCAAGGAATAGTTGATAGTGAAGTTATGAGTTACTAAAGATCTTACATGGGTCGATCTTATCAGAAAGCGACAAGAGTGTGATAGATTTGCCGAAAAGCGGTGGATTGTACACATATTTAGACAAAAGCTACAAATGTGTAAATAGATATATGAATTGAAATATTAACGATGGCCTCTCATGTAAATCCCCTTAATGCTACGGACTTCATTCTTCATGTCCACCACCAAATTTCGGTCTTCGGATTTATACAACTCATCATAATTGAAGATCTTTGTATCGATATCTTGCTGGAATTTCTTCACCTAATCCCTTGTGTATTTGTAGTGGGGCATTTCTTCAATAGTATACGAAGTACATTGGCCCAAGAAATCATTAAGTTTCGTCACTTTCGTCACCAATTTCTCCTGGTTAAGCTTATCAGATTTATTGAGCTGGTCTAGTTGCTCCCCAGGTAATTGATCTATTTGGGTTGAAGAGCATATGCTACTGATATGTCTACGCATCCATTGTTGAACATATTTAGCATGTACAAACAATGGAGAGTAAGCTTTACATCACACTTGATCAAATACATTAAGGACTTTTATTACATTATATGTCTGTGCAGTATTATCAAAAGTAATGGTGGATGCAATTGGCGTTTTTCTGAAGGGAAGGTGCTGGTATAATACAAGCATGGAAGTGCAATATTAGGCGCAACTCTATAAATCCTTCCCGTACATCACAGCACCCACAGGTTTATCTTCACCATTCAAAACAGCCACATTCTTTACATATCCAATTCTATCGAAACCCAAAGAGTCCCAGATTTTGAGACTGGCTACGTTAGTCTCGAATACCAAGTTGAATACCGAATATTTATAACCTAATTTAGGAGCGATATCGAGATATTTCTTCCCCATTTCTTTACCCAAACCAAGTCCTCTTTTTTCACGACTAACCACAAAGCCGGCATTACAAACGTGAGAACATCTCCCGATGTAATTAGGTTTAACATAAAAATCACCCAAGAAAATTTTATCATAGAATTCTTTTGACTTATCAGCTGGAACTGCTTGTAAAGTTTCATATTTTCCTTCAACCAAAATAGCCACAAAATGATGAAACCAATATTTTCTAAACTCGCCATAGGCCATAACTTTATGGTGAGGATAAGTTCTACCTTCTTCTATAATAAACATGAATTCCAGATATAATCTTTGAACGAGAAGATCGGGCACTTCTGATGGATCATTTACTGGTAAAAGAGTCACTTGTCTCCCATCTTTTTGAAGATTGAATACAATAGGTGTGGTGACAGTTGATTTGAATTCTCCATCGGCAAACGGGAGATCTTTGATATCTTCGAACGACATGGAAAAGAAAAGGAGTGAAAATTGGAGATGAAGGAATCTGAAGCCCGATAATGGTTCGCGAGGACAAGGGCTCACATTGATTGGAGAAGATTGCAACAGTTATGGCGTATACAGGAACTTTAGTCAGGTTTAAAGGTCTTTGTAGATAGACAAAAGGTTGCGTTGTGTGGACTAATGTATACAGCTGGCTCAAATGTAAGTTCTATCAATTGACCCTTATGTATATACAAGGCACTGTTTAATTTTGAAGGTCGGCAAACTAAGTGGTGGTATGAAAGCTAATGAATCTACCTGAATATCTGATGATTCCCGTGTTGTTCGAACGATGACATGGTGTGTTACATCATTAATGGCAACTGATAGTACTGGGGAAAACACTGAAACTGAAGATCTCTGCAGAAATGAGGCTTGAGAAATGGCTGCAAATTTTTAATGTCAACAGGAAAGATGTTTACTGGTTATTTGGCTGGTACGATTTCTTGTTGCTGCATGCTTAATATAGTCCCAGACTCATCTGAGGCACCCAAAAAGTGAAATGGCAAACGGTACACAACCGATGCTCAGATCAGCAAACCAAAGAAAATGGCAGCATCTATGCTGGGATAATTGGATTCTTTATTTACAGTAACAGTATTATAGATTGGGTAGCCAAAATGGCTACTAGGTCAAAACCAACACTGAAGTACAAAACGCCAATCAACTTGAACAAAACGTTTACAAACAACCTGGAACAACCTAAGTGTATGAATTCAAAGCCATGCCATCACAAGATACTTCTCCAAACCACTAAATCACGATATCTTGCCGTGATGACATTAAACATATGTACCATCGCTCACAATCTCAGAATCAACATACCATACACGACTTTACCACTACGCACCGAAAATTTCACTATCGATACAGTCGTCTCATCCAGCCTCATATCTCATCTGAGTAAATTTACAACTATGAATGAAAATATAAGCAAAAAAGATAAGAGAAAAGCACAAATATCTCTGCGTCTCGCCAAGCTAGATAATACTCTAGTGGCAGACCGAGACAATTTCTATCATATGCTGCTTCATAATCTTCAAACCACTCTTGCAACGCTTCAACAAGGAACTAATGAAGAATTTCTCGCTGAAAAACGGGACCTTGAAGTTGAACGGGATTTCGAACTAACCAAACTAAGACTCTGGGAAGAATATCAAGTTAAAAGATGTGAAGACGAATACAAATCAGATTTAGCAATCGCCAAAGACAATCACGATAAAATGGTCAAACTCATAAAGGAAAAATTGTATGATAAACTTCAACGGGAAATAAAACAATTGAAAGAGGATAAATTATTACTTAACTTGGTTAATGCCAATTCTTGGAATTCGGCTGGTAATAATGTCGACGCTAATACAGTAGCATTGAATGCGGTGGCGGGCCATGCATTAACTGATAGAAGACTGTTAAGAAAACGGGAAATTAATAGTCGATTTACCGCAGGAGAGCATGATGATTTACTGGATGGGGGTAATACAACATCAGCAGGCTATTTGCTGGCTCTGGGGAAAAGAAGACGTCATTATGCTACCCGATATTCTTCCAATGATGAAATGTCAGTGTCGTCGGCTGCACATTCTCTGGCAATTTCTCATACAAAGTTAAATCAACAACATAGTCAAGTACTGAGTGGTAACGATAGTAATTTGAGTGACAAAGATTATGATGCCTTGAATTCAATGATCATGAATAATGAAGATGGTTCGTTATTGGAGCAAAGCGCTGTTAATAATTCTAAGCCACAAACTCGGGGTCAACATAGGCAATTTGTGGGAGTTCAAGGGCTTAAGCCTGAAGAGCTTCAAGACGATTTACAGTTGTTGAGAAGTGCTGTCAAGAAGAAGTATTAGATATGTAATTGTACCAGTTCACGTAGAGCATATACCAATGTACCATACAGTAGACAGAGTATCTATCATTGTAGTTAATCGTGGTGCTCTTTTGGGTCTTGGTAGTGTGAGACCTCATCTCCTCTTGGCTTACGCATCGCGTTAGAATTGACACAATTGACACAATTGACATAACCAATATGTTGAGATCTACATTATTTCGACGTAGGTATAAGGTATTCCTCCTTGCTCTTTTACTTGCCGTAATATACATCATTACAACTTATATAAGTCCTTTTAATAATGCAATACATTTGACCGATGAGCAATTACTCCAAAAGCACCGGGCCAAATCGATTAAAGAGATTAAATTCAGTGAACGGGATATCCTGCTGCAAGTAGATGCCCCATTTCAAATCGGCTGTCGAGAAATCGATAATACCACCCCAAGAGTTAATGCGGCATTTGTGGTTTTAGCAAGAAATTCCGAATTAAATGGAGTAATTCTGCTGATTATATCTTTAGAACGTCATTTCAATCAATGGTATAATTACCCCTGGGTGTTTCTTAATAATGAGGAATTTTCCGAGGAATTCAAGTCCTCTGTTGGAAAATATACCAACGGGGATGTTGAGTTCGGGAAGATTCCTCGAGAGGATTGGGAATTTCCTGATCTGGTTGATGAAACCGAATTTCATGAATATATTCAAGCTCAAGGTGATCGGAAGATTTATCGAGGTAATCTGGAACTGTATCATAAGATGTGCCGGTTTTTTTCGGGGAAATTTTATGATCATCCCCTTGTAAGTAATAGGGACTGGTATTGGAGAGTTGAACCTAATGTAGAGTTTTATTGTGACTTAACTTATGATCCATTTTTAGAAATGGAACGTAACGATAAAAAATATGGGTTTAATGTAATGATTCACGAATTGTATTATACGGTGCCGGGTCTTTTCCGAGAAACCAAATCATTTGCATCTAAAAGAAATATCAGACCAAGTAGAATTTGGCGGATGATGGTTAAAAACTTTAGATTTAGTCAAGGGAAAGATGATAGAGAGTTCGATATGGTCAAAGATCGTAAGAAGATATTAAAGCAATTAGAAGATAAGGTTGCTATTGAAACATTCCTTTCGATCCCTAATAAGAAAAGCTTGAAAGGAATCAAACCGGACTTGATCACTCAACTATTTGAGAAGTCTCGTCAGTTTCCTAAACTTCACGAAGATAGATTTGATTATGAAGAGTTCAATATGTGTCACTTTTGGTCAAATTTCGAAATTGCAAGAGTTGATCTTTTCAAATCGAAATTATACCAAGAATATCTTGAGCATTTAGAAAATAGTGGAGGATTTTATAAAGAAAGATGGGGTGATGCACCAGTTCATTCATTAGCATTGGCCATGATGCTTGATAGCAAAGATGTCCATTATTTTCGAGATATCGGCTATAAACATTCAACTCTAGGTCATTGTCCTGGTAACTCACTTGTTGATCAAGTTCCTTATACCCCAGACTCATCTATAAATCCTACCATGGCATCAGTTTTTTCCAGTTACAAACCAGATAGAGGAGTTCCGAACGGTGTGGGATGTAGGTGTAAATGTCCGACATTCCATCGGGAAATTGAGAATTCTAAATCTTCTTGTTTAAGTCAATGGGTACGTACTACAAGAGATGATTATGTACCATATAAGCCAATTGATCTCGATAAATTCAAACACAAATTGGGCCGAAAAGTTGAGAAATATTTTTCTAAAGGAGGAGAATTAGGGGCAAGTAATTTCCATGAAGAAATGTAGCATAACGTAATATTATAGAAGTATAGGTAATGTATTTATTCGCATGATTAGATGGAATGCCTCAATTTTCGGCAGATACGCAGGTCTTCTTTTTGCAACATTTGTGGCACTTCCGCATTTGCCAACGATCAGCCCAAAGAAGCAAAAAGATTAGCGATGAAGAGTTATTATACAGGATGCATAATTGAAATCTACAATTTTTGTCGACTTAATATATTCTAATATACAAAACATAACACATTTAACCTCCAAAACCGTACAAAGTTCTACCTTGTCTCTTCAAAGCGTAAACAACATCCAAAGAAGTAACGGTTTTTCTCTTGGCATGTTCGGTATAAGTAACAGCATCTCTGATAACATTTTCTAAGAAAGATTTTAAGACGGCTCTAACTTCTTCGTAAATTAAAGCAGAAATACGTTTGACACCACCTCTTCTAGCTAATCTTCTAATAGCTGGCTTGGTAATACCTTGGATGTTATCTCTCAAGATTTTTCTGTGTCTTTTAGCACCACCTTTTCCTAAACCTTTTCCACCTTTTCCTCTACCAGACATGATTAATTAATATATATTTATTTGATAAAGATAATAAGAAAAAGTTTAAGGATTGGACTCGATATTTATACATGAATTGATGTTTCGATGTTTACCTTACATTTCGTGGTTTTGTGTCATTTCATATTTAATCTAAACAATACCAACCACGATCACGATTTTGCAAATCACGATTCACGGTACATCTCGCGTGCATTGAAGTGCATTACTAGTAGATTTTGGTGGTAACCGTTCTGGAAATTACCAGGCTGGTGCGAGAATATATGAGAACGCTTTTATGAGAAGTCTTCTCGCAATGCCAGAAGACCGATGGCTGGTTCAAATTTCGCGGTGGGTACATTCTTGTACCGCGACGTGGTGGTGATAACGCGAATTTTCACGCGACCCAAAGTTACGTTTTTTTTTGCAACCTTTTACGTGGTAAACCAAATCAAAATAAACAGACACGAATAATTTGCAATCCTCTGATAAATAAATAATATTTGTAGCTTACAGATTCTCTATATAAACAGTAGGTAATTCCTGTAAATTTTTTCTTTATTCCATCCATCAATTAATCAATCATGGCTAGAACTAAACAAACTGCTAGAAAGTCTACCGGTGGTAAGGCTCCAAGAAAACAATTAGCTTCTAAAGCTGCTAGAAAATCGGCTCCATCTACCGGAGGTGTTAAGAAGCCTCACAGATATAAACCAGGTACTGTTGCTTTAAGAGAAATCAGAAGATTCCAAAAGTCTACTGAATTATTAATCAGAAAATTGCCTTTCCAAAGATTAGTTAGAGAAATCGCTCAAGATTTTAAGACTGATTTAAGATTTCAATCTTCTGCCATTGGTGCTTTACAAGAATCCGTTGAAGCTTACTTAGTTTCCTTATTCGAAGACACCAACTTGTGTGCCATTCACGCTAAGAGAGTTACCATCCAAAAGAAGGATATCCAATTAGCCAGAAGATTAAGAGGTGAAAGAGCTTAGGTGTTCTTTATGAATTTTATGTTTAATTCTATGTACATTAGTAATATAAGTCTATATTTAGTGAGAGTCTCTGTTTCCTATTCATTTTTCTGCTCGCCAGTCTCAGATTTGAGTGTCATTAAATTTTCATGCTTTATCGTGCGTAATGAACTCAGTACTTGAAAATATCGATACGGTATCAAACACCCCTATACCTCCAGCAGCATTTGGATCATTACTTTTACTAAGAGGATTGACATCTTCACGTCCTATTGATAAAGTGGCAGGAAGTAGTGGTTCATCCGCTAAATTTGCCAGATCTTTATCTATTGCTAAACCCACAAAAAAATCATGCTTTCTCTTTGGTGCTACTAATTTGTTGGGGGCTTACATGATATATGATAATGAATTGGAAAATGGGGCAGGTTTTACATTTGCTTGGTCTACATTATATCTTGTTGTCAATGGGAAAGCTGGTATCAAAAGTTTATTTAGAGCTAGAATTGCTCCTTTTGGTTTAGGTATATTAGCCTTGGGTAATTCCTTAATCTATGGTAGGAAATATTTCTGGCCAAAGGCACCAACTGAACCGGTCAACAAGATCTAATCAAAAAAAAAATTGGAACTAGTTCCATGCTAACGGTAGATATCCTTTCTTTTCACAATATTCTACTATATCATCAACATTATATAGTTCAATGAATTGCTGATCCATTGGTCTTTCCTTTGGGGCAGCAAACCGTCTATACTCATCAAATATGATCGTTAAACTCCATAACTGTAGTCTACGCAATATCCCCACTAAACACCCCGTCCGGTGTTTACCTCTATTACAATGGATTAAAATTGGATGATTAGCAGGATTTAACACAATCTTTAACGCTTCAGTAATAAGCTCATGAGAAATCACCACAAACGGCTCCTTGTTACCCGAAAGCCCCAATTGAAACAACTCAATCTCCTCTTGTTCCAAGTACTTTTGATGTGACTCGGGATATTCTTCTGGTATCAAACACAATATCGACTTTAACTTGAGTCGTTTGAGGAATGGGAAATTGGCCTCCTGGGGAAATGACAGTCGATATATATTATTGATAACTGGGGCAAAGTTCTCAGGTGGTGTAAGAGTATCAACAATATTTACGTCTGTCTTTTGCAACTGACTGGGATCGAACACATCATCGACATCTTCGGCATATTCTTGAGGTGTTGAAGGGAGATCCTCAACCCAGGGACCCGATCGTATTTCCCTTGATCGTATATCTTGGTCATATGTTTGGTTGAAATCGGAGTTATTTGATGGATCTATTTGCTTAAGTTTTTCATACGTAAAGTCATCATCCATTTGAAATGGATCTTCTGAAAAGCTGGCCATACCACAATTTGATTTAATTATATTGGTGATATTTTTTCGCATATTTATTTATCAAGATGGTATGTTGATAGTGACACAATTGGAAATGATGGAGAAAAATTGTGTTTTTAACGGGAGAAAGACGTATACTAACATCTAGTCTGCATTATTCAATTTCCAATCACTTCTTCAAGTGATTCTACTTCTAATCTGTACATGTACCTATGTTCATTCGACATGGCCATCAATTCTCGACAGAAATAAAACTGGGGTATTGGGAGTATTTTGGAAATTTGCTAGGATTGGTGAAAGATTAAGCCCTTACGTTAGTATTGGCTTGATTATCATGGCTGTAAACCAAGTGACTGCTTAGAAAACTATGTACATTAAATATATATATTATTCTGTTCCTCACTACTTAAATTCGTAGGTTTCGTTAATGGAATTACATAAAATTGGTGCCCTTTCACTACCGACAATTCTTTCTAATCCTACGGCATCCCATTTTGAAAAGATCACTTTTATGAATGCAAGGTTTAAGTCCACCATTCCATTAAACACTGATTTCCCAATAAATTTTAAATACTCTTTATAGAATAATGGATTGGTAGGGACTCCATATAATAATACATTCTTGACTCCCCCAATTTCAAATCTACGGAAATGATGCAATCTTTCAGAATAAAGTAACACCTTGACTTTCCCCATGATAAATTGTTGTCTAGCCTTTGTTAATCTCGATTGAGAAGTATATTCATCAATAGCTTCAAAGTTTAACTTGGTACTCAGATATAAATATTCCTTTAATCTTAAGAAATCAAAGTACAGTGGTACAACAATTATAAGACCGTCATCATAACTGGTCGAGATGGATCCGGAGTTTAAAATTGTGTTGGTGAAGAATTTGAATCTAGCTTCGGGGTCTTCAACTGGTGATTCCAGTTCAAATCTCTGAAATACTTGTTTAACTTTTAACCCAACCGAATTCATAATACAAGTTTCTGACGTAATCGTTTTCTTGAATTTGAGTTTACCAGCAAGATTTGATGACCTATTAATTACATTGTTGATGTTTGGCGTTTGAAATTCACTGAATACTAAACGTTGAGTAAAGTATTTAGCTTGATCATTAATCGACCACATTCTTATCCTCGAGAAATCAGCATCATGACTACTCTTTGGGACCTGGTTCAAATACTTGAAAACCGTAGTAACGTGATCCCAACTTTGCATTTCAATTTGATTAGCATTATCCATAATTACCACTTCAATGGAAGAGAGGAAATCTTGCTCTCTCTTTCTTTTGTCCGTATGCTCCAAGATCATCGAAAGACCAATTGGTGATGCCAAAATGATATCCGATGAATAGAATGAAGAGTATAACTTCATTGATTTACGGGTAAATTTGATTCCCATTGTAAAATAATCATTGGTATTCCCTTTGAAGTAATGTTTAAAATCATCTGGTTTATTAGCTGGGGGACTTGCTTTGGTATAGAATTGAGAACTGAACCGTTTTCTGTTTTCTTGTTGATCAGTTCCTGAGTATTTGATAAGTAAATTAACCACTTCATTACATGCATCTCTCGTGGGGAGAAGAATTAATACTTTTGGCCTAGTAAACCCTTGATCCCTGAATTCTACTTCATCGGGGGTTTTTCCTTGTTTGAGTTGTTCTTCATAATTATGAAGTTTGGTATTGTTCTTTAAGATTGTATCTCTCGTCTTATAAATGTGATTTATAGCATGAAGAGCATAAAGTTTTCTGTACAGTTGATGTTTATAATTGAAATACGGGAAATTGATATCCTTGTATTGCAACATGGAATGAAGAAGTAATTGTTCCTGCTCCGTGAAATCATCCTCGATGGTGTTGGAAACCCTTTTCTTCAATAGATTAGTAACTTTACCTGAAGAGAAGTCTCCAGTAGGAATTGGAGCAGTGGGAGGAACCTGGAACATAGAAGTATAAGTTTCAGATTTTACTCGGGATTTCACCGGCCACCTCTGGGTCAAAGTAGACAATTGTTTATCGACAAAGTCATCCTCAATCTGATTGAAATGAACGTTGTAAGGATCAGATATATCGTCGTCGTCTTCAATATCAGCGGCTGCAATTTCCTGTTGATCCTGTTCATCTTCATTACCTACATCATTATCTTCATCGACGTTGAAGCCAGCAACTTCATCATCCTCGTCTATTTGCTGCTGTTTCTTTTGCTTGGCTTCTCGCTTTTCATGTTTATGGTCGTCATTGATTAAAGTTAAGAGGGCATTATAGGCCATCGCACTGTCTTGTGGTTGTGATTGGGGCATGTTTTCTGACTCAGAAGCTGATTCGTGATCGGAAGAGTTTGCAGTTTCTTGGTCATGGAATGAAGGTCTTCTGGCGGTTCTAGTGATTTTTCTCAATTGTTGACGGCCATGTTTACCGTCATCTTTACGTTTAACAGCCATGATAAAAATTGAGATGAGATGAGATGAGACTTAATAGCGTTAGGCGCATAGTGGGCTTTAGAACGAAAGTGGTGCGAGATTTGAACCAGTGGAAGTAGATTGGACCTAGCGCCAGTTTTGGAATAGATTATGCGAACTGTACATTCAAGTCTTGTGCTGGCCTGAGCCCTGACGCGTAGGCATGAAATTGTTCATTACCAAAGATATATCAGCGATTGCTGGCAATAGTGGCACCAAGAAAGTACAATATATCTTTGATTATTTAGCGTTGTTGTATTGATGCCATGTTATCCGTATTAGCACTAAGACAGACTTTGCTAATATATGTGTCGATCTTAATCCCTCCTCAACCACACAGTCATCGAGACCAAATCTCAAGTTAACATCCAGGAAAATCAAATATGCAAGTGCAATATCCAGGAATCTCATTTCGAGACATAGGAATCCAATTCCATCAATGACCTGGTTGCAATTACAACTACTGCCCTCTACTGAAATCTCTTTTTCCTCTCCTCCATAAATAAGCCCCTACACCCACCTCACGTTCGAATCATCGAATTTTACATATAGTGATATCCAAATTGGCCCACATTGTTCTCATTCCTGGATCCGCTTTGTCCCCATCATCATCTCCCAATCTCCCTAAATTTCAATCTGCGACTGCGACTAAAAATTTTTAAAAAAGGGGAACAACCACAGTTATAACTTTACCACGCGTCCATACTTCCAGTAATAAAGTGCTTTGATTAACTCAAACTGTGACTGATCTTAAATTTCAGATCTAGTTATTATTACCAAAGAAAAACCGCCGCAAATATAGCTTATATATGCTCCTTAATGTGGTTATCTATAAATTCAGTAAGGTTCACCAGACTGGTGCTTTCACTAATATATTTAATACTTATTATACTATCGATTCCCTTAGCCTTTGATGTGGGTGGGATCGATTGTGGATTGACCTTTTCATTTACCATTTTCCTGTTGTATTTTATGTTAACTACCTTGAAATTAACAACTAGAAAATCAAAATATTTTTGGTGGGTGTCAATTTTTTATTATTTCCAATATATTGCTATACCTTCAATATTGACATTATTTGTTTCGTATTATAGTGGGAAGAACAAACCAAGAAATTTCTATGCTGTTGAATTATGGAAATTATTTATTGTCAATTCAACTCCCTTATTTACTATTCTAGAGGGTTTCTGTTCACTATTAGCTATACAAGCTGTAGGACAAATTACTAGCTGGTTGACAGTTTATAAAAGTGATAGTTGGTTAATTGTATCATTAATAACCAGCGGTTCAACTATAACTGCTGCTTTATATTTTCTTTATCGAATCTATGTCTTACCAGTGACTATTGATGTAGTTGGTTCTTCATTATTAGGTTCGTTATTGACTTTAACTACCGGGTTATCAGTATTTGGTATAATATCAGGTAAAGGATCAATCATTGAACTGTCGTTACTATTTGCTTATATTGTAAGATGTATTTATGAAACGTTTCCTCAATTAAGTGAAAGCGCCAGTCAAGCTATCAATGATATTTTCAATAATACTAATTTATCGATTGAAATCCCAATTTTACCTCCTCAATTATCAAATACTTTACTGACTTTATTGCCTTTCTTGGCATCAAATTTACCAGCCTCCATCAAGACCATGTATGATTTTTTGAGAATTTCAGTTACAAAATTACCAATTCCAGTCTTATTCAATTTTTCTTATAGAATCACCCTGTTTTTCGCTGCTACAAAGATTATCCCTGCCTTATATCATTCAACATTATATCCCTCAACTTCACCTCCAAGAACCCCATCTTTGGTAAGATCTCGTCAAACCTCAATGACCTCAATTTCCAGTATTTCATTACTGAGACTGAATTCAAATAATTCACAGGTGTCAAATCATTCAAATTCCCCATCATCATCACCTCCTCCATCACCATCCTCGAAACTGAACTTCTCAAATTCAAATTCAAATTCAAATTCATCCTTTTCATCAGATAAGCCTCCATCAACCATTGTCAAATTAATTTATTCATACTCCCCCTGTATTATAATTCCAGTTTACACCCATTTATTGATGCTGTATAATGGTCAATTGGCGACTCATATAAACATTTGGAAACTGTTTGCTTTTGGAGATATTACTCAATTACCAATTCATCCGGTTCAATTTTGGAATTGGATTAATATGTGCACTACATTATTGCTCTATTTACTTGAATTAATGGGTAATACTAGTCATTTTAATGGGAATAATGCGTTAACGAATCATTGGAAAGTCGACTAGAATACTTGATGTATTCTCCTTATTTTCTTCTAATTTAATAAAGTTTATTTTGTATAATAGTCTATGTAATCAATATAACTACAGAAAGTCTTCTTTAATCAACATTAAAAGGGTTAAAAGTTTCAGAATTATTGCAACTCTCGTCCACGACTTAAACTTGTCATCTTTCCAGACAATGAGTAAATCTCTGAGCTTGACTCTACGTTTGCTTGATGTTTCATCATAATAACTCGTAAACCTCCTAATGTTAGGTAAAAAAGAGAAATAATAATTGGAAAATCTGGCATATTTGACTATGCACCCTCCACAAAAAAACTAATCTTCATGAGGTTCAGATTTATAAAATATGTAAGGACATTCATGGACCAAGAGTGAGCTCCATCGTGTTGATATGTAGACCATACCAATTGTCATAACTATGGTTTAGAATACAAAATTCCATTACCGAAATAACAAACTTATGATAGCCGAAACTACCAAACGAGCTGATGGGCCCGTTACGTTTCCGCATAGATGGTAGGAGACTTTCCCCAAAGCATTTATCACTAAAAGTGTTTTGTAAGCTTCGATAACAATTCTTTGGCCATGAATGTAAAGAAAATTTTTTGCGATTCGATGAGTTTATATAATTAAAAAATTTAGGCGTGCGCCAAACAGATCTATACAAACAGTGTGAACTTATGATAACATCCACAGTAAAAAGCTATGGGGAAGTATATGACTCAACCAATCATATATTCTAGAACCTACTCCACAGTATACAACTTCAGGGCTCGATTTGGCATAAACCAAATCAAATAATGTATGGTATAATTCTCTTAAATTAGTTCCTTTACCAGTACTTTTTATTGGATTGGACTTGAATTGAGCTCTAGTAAACGATTTTGAATAAAGATGTTTGATATCTTCATTCCAGCCCTTTATTTCAGAGTTGATAATACTTGATGTTTTAAGGTTCGAGTTGGTTGATGACAGAACTAGTATGTTACCTAATTTAACTTGAGTGACCGCCAATTTATGTTGACGAATTTCCCTTGAAAGGGTGGTGAATAAACTTTGGACCGCACTCTGTAAAAACGACTCTGGGCCATGGTACGGTAAATTGAGAGAGCTAGTGATGTTTGGTGTGATCAAAATAGTCTTGGCCCCTTGTAATCTAATCAATTGCACTATACCGGAAGCGAAAAGTCTGGTATAAACGGAGATCCAATCCAAAGTCCTATTCCATGAGGCCACGGATATATTCTCAATAGGTCCAATCGGATAATATAAATTGGGGGCAAATATCACTGCTTTCAATTGTAAATTATGGGCTTCGGCACCAGGAAATGGAATAACAGGAGTTTGGATCAATTGATGAAATCGGTTAAGCTGATTATCAAAACTATAGGAATTAGTGAGGTTAAGGTAATTAATATCATCAGTAATTGGATTTGACTCAGTATACTTCAAATCAATCTCATCAAGAATCGTTAAATATACAATAAATCCTCTTCTTTCAAAGTCAAGACATATAAGTCTGGTTAATGGTTGAGTAGGTGAGCCTATGACCAAAACCACATCCAGTCGTGCCCCATTAGCCAATTTGGGTACTCTTCTCTTGGGTTTAGGATTAGCAATTGTCAATCTTGATTTGGTTCCTAAACGGCGTCCCCCAAGAATCTGATTTCTGCAGTAATAGATTCCGATCCCAATTCCTACCGTAAGCAATGTGATCTTACCTTTATGATGCAACAACTGCTCACTAACTGACGTTTCTTCAATGACCGATTGAGGGTCATCCTGAACCTGAAATGGTAAATACTGCAGTAGTTCCAATTTACTCACTGCTTCACTTTGTGCCGACACAAATCCATAAGCCTTATCATAATAATAGCTGAGATTCAGTAATGTCGCATTAACAGGTTCGGCTACCATTGGGGATAGAAGTTACAGCAAAAAAAAAGAAGTAGATGCTAACTATGATGTAACGCGAGGGGATATACGATTTACAAATCCTCAGATATTTAAGATCTGAGGAGAAAAAAAGAATGCCGGTCCCAGGAATCGAACCTGGGTCACCTCGGCCACAACGAGGCGTACTAACCACTATACTAGACCGGCTTTGATGCAAAAAATAATTGTGGTGCATTTTTCACCTATAAATTTTGGAGATGTAATATAGGAGGAATAGGCCGTATTCTAGGCCTGGTTGGAATATTATAGAAACTGGATTGGTACTCAGGGTAGTATGACCCCAGTATCCGTCTCTTAAACTCCATTGAGTCGATATTTACCTCAGTTACTCACTTCCTTATAGCGGTTCAATGCAAAATTTTCGTGCGACCAATTTAAATCTCCAGATTCAATGCAAAGCTTAAGACTAGTATCATTAGGTTCTCGGGTCCGTGCCTTAAGTCCAGGACTTAATTCCAGTTATGCAATCCTTGGAAAATCCTCATTCACTACCCCCAAAATTTCTCCGTTAAAAACTAGTCATTTTTCATCTATAATAATCAATAGATCCCTTCAGTTGAGACACTCAAACAGATATTCTACCAAAACTGCCCCACCACCACCTCCTCCTCCTCCTCCAAAAGACAAAAATGCCAAAGGCCGTGTTCTTCTCAATAGGTTGTCAAGAGCCTTCACATTCTCGTTGTCCACAGTCCTTGTTATTGGAGCCACTGGTGTAGCATTACTTGTTGTCTACTTAATCTTATCCGAATTGTTCCTTCCTTCAGGTGATACTAAAACTTTCAATAAGGCCCTCAAGCTTTTGGAAAAGACTGACGAAGCTAGGAAGCTTTTGAAGCTTGAAGATGGTGAAAGAGTAAGGGCTTATGGTGAAGGTGCTAGTGGGAAATGGGTAAGAAATAGGCCAGTTCAAAGTATAAGAATGAGAGATAACGATGGTAAAGATAGATTGGTCATGAGGTTCCATGTTGAATCTAATGCTGGGGTTCATGGAACTGTTTCTCTAGAACAGATCGATAAAAGTTTCTGGTCTTCTGAATATGCCTATATTGCATTAGATGTCCCAAAAACTAAGAGAGTTTATATAATCGAGCCTAAATTTAAAGCTAAAAATTACGTGCCAAAATCTGATGAACATTCCGGGTTCTTGGGTGTTAAATGGGGGCCAAAAAAGAATTGATTCACTCTTATCTCGTGTATATAACTATAAAAACCTATTCAAATACATATCATTAACAATTACATGATAAATCTAATGAAGAGAAAAACACTAATGAATAAAGCTGCATTAATATATGATTCAGATGAATAAATGGTAGTACCTGAAGTCATCGATGTTGTAGTATTCTTTCGTTGACCTTGTTTAAATTTCTGATTCATGTTAGACTTGTTACTTTTAGCCTGGGTATATTTAGAGCTTCCAGCACTTGGAAATTGACTAAGAGTTTCCTCGCAAGTTCTACCATCTTTTAAGACAATTGAACTCAAATCTGCTTTATCATTGTTGTTAATCAATATTGCTCTATCGGTAAAATTGCAAGCCAGAGCATTTTTATCATGCTCCAAGTAATATTTATTCAAAGCGAAGGAGACCTTTTGATTGAGACTACAATCAGAAAATAAGCCATATTCTCCTTCAAATCCATTAGCTTGAATTTCTTTACAATCAATTTCACCGCAGATCTCATTAAGTAATACTTGACCATTAATTTCTTTATATGGAGACATTATACATGAGAAACTTGACTGTAAACATTCACACTTACCCCTATCAGGAGTTTTAGGTAAAACTGAGGATGCATTCCAAATTTCATTTTTGATACATTTAGTAGATTTCTTCGTAGAAGATGAGGCTGTTGTATTGGTTGGTAATTTGATTCTGTTTTTTTGTGGTACGCTATTAGCAAACCTTAAACTTAACGTGGTAAAATCCTCTGAAGGGGTAACAGTACCATCGATATTTTCTTTAACTATTCCATACTTATTTTCGTGTTGGAAATATTCATAAGCAATTCCACCAGACCAAACCTTTGACATGGTTAATCCATAAATCGCTTCAACTTCAGTAAATGGTCTCGGACTAGCAGTATTACAACCAAATTCACTGAAAAACACCGGAACCGGGAAATCTGAAAATTCCAAGGTTCTTTCTCTATAACCTGAAGTGGTATAACTAGAATAGCCACACCACTCATACATGTTTAAACCAAAGAAATCAGCTATTGACATATCATCATCACCACAAACAAAATAATTCGCTAAATCAATTCTAATAATTGAATCATCAGTACCAGCATAACCGACAGGAATTTTTCTATAACCCTTCTTTTTAATGTATTCCTTGGTATCTTTTATGGATGCTTTGACAAAAGGTGAAGCATCAATATTGGCAATGGAATTCGTAACTTCATTACCTGCCACAAACCCTAAAACATTTGGATACTTTGCCATAGTATCAACGACACATTTATATCTATCAAATATATCTATATCCCAGGTAGGTGAGTTTCTGTTAATTGACACTTTTGGCTCAGGTAAATCAACCAAAACGTAAATACCACTATCAGAAAAGGCTTTCATACAAGTATCATGATTTTTTCTCGAATCAATTTGATAGACTCTAACAACATTAACGTGAAGTTTCTTAAAATATTCCAAATCTCTTAAACATGACTTAGTATTTGCCATGGAATCTATATAACCAAAACCATTATCTTCTTTAAAATCATCATTAACTTCTCTCATTTTTTGATAAGCAATTCCTTTAATATGGAATTGATAACCTTTTGAATCAACAAATTTATTTCCAAAAGTGGAGATAATAGGGGTTTTTTTAGTAGAAAATGATTCTACTTCATTTTCGGTTCCATTAGCTGTACAAATTCCAAAACTTAACAGCATCAAAAATGCTGCTAATAATTCTACTTTCATTTGTGGAGTTAGATGTAAATAATTTTATTTTTGCAGCCAAATCGCGACTTTCACAATTTGAATTTTCGCAGCATCTTTCAGTTTTGAGTTATGGAGTTCAAATAAGCGGCGTAGTTACGATGAGCATGGAAATTAGATATTGCAGTTTTGTATACAACAGGCATCGGTTGAACTTGAAACATAGATCCAGACGCTACAAGTATTCAATAGTATAAATTATATATTCAATCACTAATTTGAGATAGCCAATATATGTATAGAACAAGAGAGGCAGGAGTTGGTGGTGACTCGGTGATAGGCTGGTGGTGAGTCGGTGATCCCGTGACTGAGACAGTGTGTATAGAAAAGTATATACACTACGACCAGATTTCTAAATATAGAAACATATACCACCTAACTCAGCCTTTACATAAACTCCTGACCTATATAGATTATTAGATCTCTAACGTCTAATCCCGCATTTGTATAGTTCATGCGTCAAGGCTTATACATCCTGTTATATTAAGATTCTCATCTGCTGAATTAAATCATTTAATTATCAAATAAAGTTGGGGTAGCGACACACAACTACTAATTGAACGCATATTTTATTTTACTCCTTGCATACAAATCTCCACTTTATTATATATACTTTATTGTATCTTTATTTCAACATCAAAAGGTCAATCATTTCAATTGCATAGCCCATTTAGTCAATTGATAATTTTTCAGCCATTTCCCACACGTCTGATTCAGCCATTTGTTTACGTTTTCTGAGAGGCTGCGATTGATCTCATCAAAAATATTAAACTCGTCTAGATCCCACATAAACCAAATCAATGAGTGGTCAGAATTATAATTACCAGAATCATCATGATGATGATTATTACTTTGATCAAAATCAACAACTGGGGACTTACAATTATTCCAACTCTGGCGGTAGACCTGGCGGTAGAAATCCAAGTGGTGCCTCGATAAATTTCACTCAACCAGCTCCAGTGTATAACCAATCCTATTCAAGAACAAATGATGCATATGACGATTCAAGTTTTTTCCGAGATGAAGAAGACGACTTCAATAGACCATCCCAAGTTTTCAATACTAGCTCAACACATTTAAATCCTAATGGCCAAAATCCTTATGCTAGTAACCCATTTCATGGAGGTTCTTCTAGCTTTGAAGATTTACATGAACCCCCACCACCTTTAAATACTCATGATAATTATGAAATGAATCAATTCCATGATTACAACTATAACACGTCCCTGAATAGCAATTTCAACCAAGCATTTGTTCCTCATGTGTACGACGATGATGATGATGAAGAACGAGAATTTGATAGAAATATCCAATACAATGACTTTGAAGGGGACCATTATGATTTGAATGAAGTCATACCTCCCCTGTTTGAAGAAGATGACGACTCTCCGTTTGCAGATGAAGAAGATACTTTTGAAAAACCCCCAGAAGAGGAACCGGTTAGATCAAAACCTCAAATTGGGGTAGCTCCTGGTTATAATGGACATTTAGTTTTAGATTGTCCTGTTGCGACTGAATTATTAAGAAAATTCCCTGACTACAATGCAGATCTCAAAGATGGTGGATTATCCAGAGAATTTGCTTATATGAGATATACTGCCGTTACTTGTGGTCCTTCCAATTTTTATAAAGATGGTTATATTTTAAGACCAGTTCATTATCCTCAACCAAGACAAACTGAATTGATGGTAGTGGTTACCATGTATAATGAAGATGATATTCTATTGGCTAGAACCTTGAAAGGGGTATTCAAGAACATTAAGCATTTGGAATCAAGAAACAGATCTTCTGTCTGGGGTAAAGACTCTTGGAAAAAAGTTGTGGTTTGTATTGTATCTGATGGTAGATCTAAGATCAATGAAAGATCTCAGGCTTTATTGGCTGCTTTAGGTGTTTATCAAGATGGTCTTGCCAAATCTCAAGTTGATGATAAGAAGGTCGGTGCTCATATTTATGAATATACCACAAGAGTTGGGATTTCAAGTGTCGATGATACTGTAAAATTAACTACCGAAAAGATTGTTCCAGTTCAATTATTATTTTGTTTGAAAGAACAGAATGCAAAGAAAATCAACAGTCATAGATGGTGTTTTCAAGCTATAAGTCAGGTTTTAGATCCTAAAATTGTGGTATTATTGGATGCTGGTACTCAGCCAAGTGGGAAGTCTTTATATCATTTATGGAAAGAATTTGACAAAGACCCCCAGGTGGCAGGAGCCTGTGGTGAAATTAAAGCATCTTTGAAGAAACGTGAAATTATCACGAATCCTATCACTTATGGTCAAAACTTCGAGTATAAGATTTCGAATATCTTGGATAAACCGACTGAATCTGTATTTGGATTTATTTCAGTTTTACCTGGGGCTTTCTCTGCTTATAGATATGTGGCATTACTAAATGACGTTAATGGTAAAGGTCCTTTAGAAAAGTATTTCAAAGGTGAATTCTTACATAGTAGCGGGGAGTTAGATCCAAATGATGATGAATACGTTCTTAAATCTCAACAATTGAAGGAAGAGGCAGGGATTTTCACATCAAATATGTATCTTGCCGAAGATAGAATTTTATGTTATGAATTAGTGGCTAAGAAGAGCTGTTCTTGGTTATTGAGATACTGTAAAAGTGCAAGTGCTGAAACAGATGTTCCAGATAAACTAGCAGAATTTATCTTACAAAGAAGAAGATGGTTGAATGGTTCATTCTTCGCTGCTATTTATTCGTTAGTCCATTTTCCAAAAGTTTGGAGATCATCTCATTCTTTTGGTAGAAAGATCTTTTTACATATTGAATTCTTCTATCAATTTTTGAACTTGATTGTTTCGTGGTTTTCCATTGGGTCTTATTTCTTAGTATTCAGAATCTTGACTACGGGATTAGCCGATAAAGATTTGAATTTCGCCCCTGGTAACGTATTATCGGCTATATTCTTATGGTTATACCTTGCATCTATTGTCACTACATTTGTATTGAGTTTTGGTAATAAACCAAAGGGTACAGAAAAATTCTATATTGTGATTGTTTGTTTCTTTGCTATTTTAATGGCATACATGATTTTTGCAGCTATTTTTATGGCAGTTCATTCAGTTCAATCAATTTATAGCGCTAATCAAGAGATAACAGTTTCATTATTCTTCAAAAATTCCCAATTCAGAGACTTAGTCGTTGCAACATCATCAACGTACGCGTTATACTTTTTGGCGTCATTCTTATATTTTGAACCATGGCATATGTTTACGTCATTCATCCAATACATTTTATTATCACCATCATATATTAACGTTTTGAATATTTATGCTTTCTGTAATATTGACGATATTTCTTGGGGTACTAAGGGAGATGTTGGAGCTCAAGATTTAGGTGTAGCTAAAGTTAGAGAGGATGGTACTTTCGACGTTAATATCCCAATTTTGAAAGAAGAAATCAATCAATCATATTTGAATCAATTGGAAAAAATCAAAAAACCTATTGACGATTCTGGTAATGATTATACCCCATCGAATGATGATTACTATGCCTTTATTAGATCGATGACAGTTTTGATTTGGATGGTCTCAAATTTTCTTATCGTTGCATTGGTATTGAAGACTGGAGGTTTGGATCAATTTGGTGGTGCATCAGAATCATCGAGACAGAAAGTTTATTTGACAGTAATCTTGTGGATGGTTGCATTCATGGCTCTCTTTAGATTTATTGGATGTATACTATATTTGATACAAAGATTCTTAAGAAGCTTCAGACAATCAACTTCATATCAAAGGAAACAAAAGGGATTATTGTAGCATATATAGGTCAGTAATATAATATGGTTAGTGTAATAGGCGTAGATGTCTCATTCTACTCCAAGGGCCTCTTCGCTCTTGTTATACAGGACGAGCTCGCGTTGTTTATATTTTCAAAAACAACATGAATAAAAGACGAAATGATGATTTGCTTGTCCAATTGGGAGAACCTCTACCTCTTCCATATAAACCAGATTCAACTTTGAAATCGAATTCCAGTTCCAAATCCTCACATGAAAACATAGACATCAAAAGAGAACTAATATCGACAGATCTACTTTATAAACGGCCCGTTCCAGATAAACTCAAACAGTTGGAACAAGAAATTGACCGAGAAATCTCGGTGCCATCAAAAGACATTTCACAATTTCAACCTCCAAAAATCAATTTACCAATTCAAAGAAGACCCAATCCTATACGAAGAGAATTTATTCAAAGACTGCGAGGGTTAGAGCTTCTCAATAATATAGACAGCCATCTAAGTTATATTAAACAATTGATTCAAGAAGATCGGATTGATCCTCAACAATTCAAGCTCTTACAAGAGGTTAATGATCAACTTGAGCAAAGCATTTATTCAACCATCGAAATGCCAAATCAAGATTCACCCATAATGAAAGAACTTGAATGGCATATGAACCATACAAACCATATTCCCAATAGCTCCAAAACTATCAAGACATTTAAAAAACCTGTATTAATAATCGTCCTATGTACATTTCTATTTCTTTTGATTCCATACCTTTTCAATTTGACTTCAAAGTATGATTATTGTTATTATTATTGTTAATCTTATTATTTGTAAGTTATTCATCATAATCGTTAGCAGGAGGAGCTGCCGCTTCACTATTTAAATATAAATCTATGGCAACGGAAAATGCTGCAAAACCAGCACATCCAAAAAGTGCTGCTTGTGGACCTGCCTTTATAGATAATGCTCCACCTGTAATACATCCAGCACTGACTCCATTATAGATATCATGTTTGGCTCTTAAACTTTCAATCGAGCATTCAACCCCCGAATAAACCATACCTATATAACCGAAATTTTTAGCAGAGTTCCATGCTCTTTTCCCCATATCAGTGAATTGTAATTTCATCTGCTGTTTGAATGGTAATTCACTTATATGATTGACTGCTCCTGTTCCAACCGGTACATCATAAGCCATTGATGCCATGAATAAACCGAAAAAACCACCTAATCCAAACCCTGATACACCCGCCATAGCTGTTTTACCAGGACATGATTGCATAAATCCGATCATTTGCTTGGCCCCTTGTTCGGCAATCTCCTCTTGGGTCATTTGATCTTGAGGTTTTGGAGTTGAAAATGGATCGTACACTCCAAACATGGTTACTGATAAAATTTTTATTTTTCAGTTTCAAGTCGCGGGATAGCTTGATCTCGATGGTTGTTGATGTATTTGAACGTTTATTGTATATTATTAGACGATGTAATAATTAAAGATATTAACCGTGATTCTCTATATAGAAGCTTCCCGTAGCAACTTTGTTTCCGATGTTGTTTTTGTTTTTCGATTCTTTGAAGAACTTTTGACAAATGGTGAAAATGAGTTTGGAATTTCCCCAGGAACATCTCTCTATCAGTAAAGCATATACAGAATACACTTATACATTTTGTCGTATTTTGTATTGAAAGAGAGATGGTTCAAAGTTTGTTTGGCCACGAAGCGTATTTGTTCAATATGGGTCGCTTAACCATATTTGCAAGCCTAGGGATGAGATCTTCTTAGCTTCGGAAGTGTGAGATCCTTTTGAAGAGACTTGGTAAATCTGTGATGCTTGTAATCGATTTATAGAATTATGGATGAAGTCCGGCTTCAGATAATTCATTGAAGAATCTGCATTAATTAGGAATAATTGAGTGCCAGGGGATTAATGGTTGCAAAAATGACCAAGGGCACATAACTATATTCGGCGAGTAGAAGCTTGTTCAAAAGATCAATGTTGGAGATTCGGCTCTTAAATCTATTGCAGATTTTAATTCTCTCCAAATCTTCAACTTCACCAATACCTGATGTACTGGTCGTCTTTACGCGTTACCAAGTACATTGCGTACAGCACGGTTGGCCTGGGCATCAACGCTAGGTGGGCAGTCTAATGTAAAAGGAAGACCACAAATGTTTCATAATTTAGATTGGCATAATTGAGTATATGTCAGTATAATTAAGTGTTGATCTGTATATATTATCCTGTCTGCGGGACCCCACCAATTCTTACTTTGGCCTGTCCCTTTCCACTAGATAATCTACATCATGTGCATGGTAACAATATACAGATGTATAGTCCCTGCAGACTGTATGTAGAAGCGATACAAAAAAATTCCCTCAATCGATGTGGAGAAGATAACCAAGATAAAGCTTATCAAAATTATTCAACGTAGTCACCCGAGATGGGTATTGGCCAGTGGAAGATTGTGTACCTGGTGACACACCACTGACTAGAAATCTAGCACCCCAAACATAGCACCACTTAAGTGACATCACACTTTCACCACCAGAAGAAAATAATCTGGTGGTAAATTGCACCAATTCCTTTTCACCCACTTTACAAAAGAAACTTGAGTTGAAAAATGGGGTAAGCGTGTGCCCACCACCATTTCCGATAAGTAAGGTGACCCCAGGTCGTGTGATGGCTCCAGATAGTGGTGAGACATTGGCTGCAACATCAGCTAACAATTACATCGAATGGTAGAGTCTGGAGAATGTACCACTAGGGATTGGAACCGAGCCGGTTTTAATCTATGTAGAATATGGGGGATAAAGGAGGGATAATTGAGATGTGGAGACTCACAAATTATTGCTGCCCCAACATTGAAAACCCCAACAGTATCTACCCCAACTGTGTGAGCCCCAACGTAAACCCCCAATTTTGTTAATTAGCCCCTAACCCCTATACCGTCATGATCTATCCGCTTTAGCAGCTAACCCACAATTACAGTTCCTAAAACGGATATGTGGAGTGACATTTCTTTTTACATTTCGCAATCCAAATCACTTGATTATTGGCTGCGAGGAGAAGATACCAGGAGAAAGTATCGGCAAAATAGTGATCAACAATGGGGACCAAGGAAATTATATGGTAGCTATAAAAGCCCTTAAAAATTCCCCTAGCTCAAATTCCATATTAAACTTTTTTGTTTAAAATAATCATCTTGTTCTCGAGTATATAACATTAAAACAATAAGATACCATGGGTAAAAAAGAAAGAAAGAATTCCGTAACTGTCGATTTAGATAGCTGTGATAGAATGGAGCATTTGAAACCACTTCCAAAAAGTCGTTCAAGTTCCATTACATCAATTGAATCAAATGGATCAGTTGAACTGGTTTTGAAACCTCCATTAATGAAAGAATTTGATGATTTAAGAGCTTTTGAAGCTTATATTAGAGATGAAACATGGGAAAATGACTTCGATTATTTACATGCTCATTTGAAATACTATCCCCCATTCATCATGAAAGAATGTCATGACAATTTGGATAAAGTTAAACCAACTGCTAACAAGAATAGCAGAAAGTTTAAAAGAAACTTACAACACCATGTTCAAAGACATTTAATGAAAGAAATGGCTATTTGTGGAGGTTATGATATGGATTTTAAAAAAGTTAATATGCAAGAAACCCCAAAGAAAGTCACTTGGACTTATGAAGATTCCACTGATCATGGTTTCAGTCCTGACGAGGAGGACTTGTTTGATAGACATTGGAAATTAGAATTAGAAGTTAGTTGCAATAACGAAAATGCTTTGGTTGACGTCGATTATAAAGCAATCCCGTTATAGTGTAAGGACGTTTGTCCTTGGTAGCCACGTAACATGATGTTTTTGATCTGAGTTTTTGTTTATTGTTTTGTTGATGAAGTTATGTGATTACGATTGAATGTATGTGTTTTTCTGTATTAGTATCTCTAACTTCTGGCTAACCCATCATATGCTGGGCTCGTATTCTCGTATTCATTAATATAATCATAAATATGGGCATCAAGAAATTCAAGCATTTCATTTGATTCTGTCATAAGTACATGAATACTTGGTGCATCCATAGTTGTTTGAGCTACAAGCCCTGGTAGTGAAACAAATAATCTTAGAAGGTGTTCAAACCCATAATAATCACATAAATCAAGTTCTTCCTCTCCTTCCTTTTCTTTCAATAGATTACCATATTGAAGACGTTCATATTTATATAATAATATTAACTTGACGGCTTGATTGAAGAACATCCGAAGGCCATCAATTGTCTCATTAGTTACATCCATTTGTTCTTTTGTCTTTGTCTTTGTCACGTGTGCAGCGTATTCCTTCAATATAATGGTAACTGGTTTACGACTCGGTATTTTGACCACTTTTTTATCCTTGGTGATATACTCCCAATCATCTACTAATAAATGTTTAATTCTATCAGGCATAGGAAGGATTATATCATCTTTTTTCTTCTTTGGTTTCAGCAGCTTTTCCTTGCCACTACTTTCCTTTCTTAGTTTGACTGTTGGTTTAGCTACTTTATTACTTTTCTTGGATGTAGGACCGATGGTGGTGGCAGCTGGAATGGGTTTCTTTGCATCATCGTATTTTTGTCTTAAATTTCTCCGAACATTCATATTTTCTTCACTTAAATCCATGATTCTATCGATTGTTACCCATTCGTCCCATTTCTGATTCCATCCCTTATAATGAAGGAAATAAGTGTTGACATCAAGTAAATGATCGGGGATAGGAAATTCAATATCTTGTAACGGCTGATGCTGACCTTCTGAATTTATAATAAACGTCTTACCGGCTTCATGTAGTTTCAACACCTTGGCCTTGTATATTAGAGGCCCATGAAACGCTAAAACTTGAGCATTCACTTTAATGTCTTGGGGACTCCTGGTAGTGGTAACCTCAGACATTGAATTCAGACAAAAAAAAATCTACTTTACTTCAGTTAGTCAAGCGAGAGTCGCATGAATATATTCGTCTAAGGGAAAATTTTTTTGTTTTCTTGCTCTAGGAAGTGTTGTAATAGCGTATAATTGTTTTGGTAACCGAACAAATACTTTGTCATTAATACATCGACTAGCTGATTTTCATATATTCAACGAACACATATTTTTATTTGCTGGTTTTCCATTTCTGTCCTTTTTTTTCCGGCCGTTTCCTTAATATTTTACCCCAAATTCCGTGGTAATAATCCCTTGTACCAATGGCACAATCTAATAACGTTAATTTAGTTGGGGTCCATTATAAAGTGGGGAAGAAAATCGGTCAAGGTTCCTTTGGTACCATCTTTGAAGGTATAAATCTTTTAACTAATCAACAAGTAGCTATTAAATTTGAACCTAGAAGATGTGAAGCTCCTCAGTTACGTGACGAATATAGAAGTTATAGAATTTTGAACACTGTCGATGGAATTCCCAAAGCATACTTCTTTGGCCAAGAAGGAGTACATAATATATTGATTATTGATTTGTTAGGTCCATCTTTAGAAGATTTATTTGATTGGTGTGGTCGGAAATTCTCCATTAAAACAGTAATTTTAATTTCGAAACAAATGATACAAAGAGTTGAACAAATTCATGAGCATAACTTGATCTATAGAGATATAAAACCAGACAATTTTTTGATTGGTAAACCTGGAACGCCTCAAGCTAATGAAGTATTTGTTGTGGATTTTGGTATGGCCAAACAATATAGAGACCCGAAATCCAAAAGTCACATTCCTTATCGAGAGAGAAAAGCATTAAGTGGCACCGCAAGATACATGTCTATAAATACCCATTTAGGTAGAGAACAACTGAGAAGAGATGACTTAGAAAGTTTGGGCCATGTCTTTATGTACTTTTTAAGAGGTTCATTACCATGGCAAGGGTTAAAAGCTCCAACAAATAAACAAAAATATGAAAAAATTGGTTATAAAAAGCAAATCACCTCAATCAATGAATTATGTTTTGGATTTCCAATTCAATTTGCTCAATATTTAAATTATGTTCGGAACTTAAAATTTGATGAAGATCCTGATTATAAATATTTGGTTAATTTGATGGACAAAGCCTTAGTATCAATCAATGTCGAAGATGATGGTCATTATGATTGGATGGATCTCAATGGGGGTAAAGGTTGGGATGCTGCTTCAAATAAAAAGGCTAATTTGCATGGTTATGGCAACCCGCATCCTCCAAAAGATAATTCTAGATCAAACTCTCATAATCAGACAGCAACTTCAAAATTGAATAAGGGTAAGAAATCAAATTATAATTCAATTAGTCAAGAACGGAATAGAAATTTCCTTAATTCAAATTCTAATTCAGGTGGTGAGCAATATCAAAATGGTATGATACCGATTAGAGACGATGAAGATTTACATTCAGAAAATTCCTCATTTAATGGTAGAAAAAGCTGGGTGTCAAGGATTTTCTGCTGCTTATGAATTCAGTAATGATTATGATTTCAATTCTTCGTTGTCTTATGGGTTGTCAAAAGACAATTAATGGCATAAATTTTTCTTTTGATATTTGACGTATTGTAGGTATAACTCATCGATAAAGAAGGGACTATAGATATACGATATTTTGCTTCCTTTGGTAAACATATGCCATTACCTAGCACCATGAACTTGTCGACCAACAGACACCAGTTCATGTGTTAGATACCTCGATAGATTAACCCATTTAACCTCATATGCATGCTTATACATACTGTATTATCGATTCCACTCTTGTATAAAACTCTTGATCCAAGGCCAAGTATTCAGTTCTATTTATATATCTAATTAATATATATTTACTCCATTATCAATCATAATTCATATATCATTTGTTAGTCGCATCAGATATCTCCTCGTCAAATGTCAGATTCTGACACATATCGACCTACTTTTGATCAAAGATCAAAAGCTGCTTGTGCACGATGTAAATCTCGGAAGACAAAATGTTCAGGACAGATACCTTGCAAATATTGCTTATCGACGAAATCGGAATGCATTTACCCCAGAAGATCTAAGAAAATTAAAGTTTACGATACTGATTATGAAGCTTTACAACATGAAGTACAAACGTTGAAGCAACAATTGAATGAAAAAGATCTTAAATACAATGTTGATCTAAAATCCCGAGATTGGAAGCTTTCTGTTTTATTGAGATCACCTTCTTGTGAACTCATAGCCTGGAATTTGATTGATTTCATGACAAATACCAATGAGGATCTAACGATATCACCAGATTTCAATTCTTCAATCGAAGAGAATATCTATGACTCGATCCTTTTTGGTAATAACCATCATGGTTCTCAGCCTGAAGATGCTGTAAGACTCTTGTCACAACTTTCCTTGAAAGAAGTTGAAGACAATATGGCTGTGACTACTAGATTCATTAATGCTGGATATTTAACCATAGATCCAATTGAATTCAAAAACCAGCTTAGAAATTATTACTCACCTCAGGGAGTTTTCATTCCTGATAAGACAAATGGTGTGGATTATTTTTTGTTGAAAGTATTGATGGTGTTGGCTATGGGTAACGTTTATGGAGAAGAAAATTCAATAGGACTTGGATTACCCCGGGTAAAATTACCAGGATTAAAGTATTTTCAATTTGTGGTTCATAACTTGCCATCTAATTTTGAAATATTGAATTTCAACAGGAAGAACATTAGAAATATATTTGAATTGATTGAATTATTTGGCATGGTATCTCATTATTGTCGTATACTAGATAAGAAATCTGCTTCTTGTTTCTTCACTTCAACGGCTTTACAACTTTGTCTTTTCATCAATCTACATAAAGAGTCTGTCATATCTAAATCCACTGGTAAAGGGTTGGATGTTCTACCTAATCGTAATCCAAGAGGAATCTTTTGGTCGAGTTATTGTGTGAACCGATTTGCAAGTACAAGAATTGGGCAACCGATTTTATTAACTTTTCGAGAAATCACCTTAAAATATGACCAGAATGACACTATCGTTAATGATGATCCATTTGCTGATACAAAAGGATTTATGAAATATTATATTGAATTAGCTCTGATATCTGAATTGATCAACCTTGAAGTCTACAATAATAAGTACAACCCGAAAGATTATTTAAATACCATTTTCCATATATTGTCATTGCTTAAAGATTGGACTAATATTCTTCCTGAAGCACTACAAATCACCGGTATATTTAATCTTTCAACCCAATATTTGCGAACGATATCAAGTTTACATTTAAACCATTTGCATCACGTATATTTAACATGTATTCCTATTATGCTACATCTTACAAAAGTTAAGATCTTACAGTTTACCACCACGGGCCAAGCAAAAAATACTGATCTAACTTTATTCCCCAAAAACATCCAAAATTTGATTAATTACTTTATTCAATCTTGCCATTACACTGTCACTATATTTCGTAAATTATACGAAAATAAGTGTGTTACTGCTTTTGGTTTCACCGATATTGACTATCTATTTTCAACAATTCTTTCAATAATTATTATAATCTTATTAAATTTCAATTCGGATAATCAAGTTTCCAAGGAAAATTTCCAGTTCACCTATAAAATCATATCTGAGATGGGGGATATGGGGAACCTTATAGCCAAGGCTAAACTATTACAAATAGATAGAGTGGTTGAGACTTTGGATCCAATCCTCTCATATCTTAAATGCAACTTATCATCTACCGAAATTGACTTAAGTCAAAGCCTTTACTTCAACTCCATAAGTCAATTCAACTATGATCAAGACTTAGAGGATATATTCACATTGACAAATGAAGATTTAAATTTCATGAATGTTTTGCTTAATGATTATGATAATATATTTAACTAATTACAAACATGACAATATAATTTATTCAGAAACACTGCTGTTTCTGGATCTGGATTCTTGACTTTCAGTCGATGAAACACTCATATTCCTTAAAGTTTGTTTCTTGTCAGGGGCCATAACGTCTTCAGTTCCTGGTTGCATGGGCTCCATACTTTGTTGGAGTTCGCTAGCTGTCATCCAGTACTTATTGTTGGTAGGAGTATTGATATAACTATAATATCTTCCGGTATTGACTTGACTTGAACCAGAATAATGGTTTTTAGATTTACCATTCACGGCCATATTGACCTTATTAAAGAGATTATCGAATAAGTCAGGCATTATATTGTTATTAACAGACCGGCTATTGGATAAAATTGAAAAATATATTTGGGGGTTTTCATCATTTTTATATGTAGAGCTACCCCTCCTTCAGAGCCCGGCCTTTTAGTATTACTGTTCAGTCATTCATACTCCACTTTGCCCCTAATAATCAATTAATAAAGTTATCCCCACTACTTAATCGATTATCGCACGTAATTGCTTTGGCTTATCAGTCAAAAAGACAATGAAAAAGTGACAATCGGAGTTCCCCCCGAAATCGGAACTTTAAAATTTATTTAGAATATGACTATATAAACTATCATTAATTTTATTAAACGTATTAGTACACTTGGGATTGTGAAATAGAATTATTCTTGACCGAAACCAACAGTTTCTTCGACTGCTAAAGTTAACTTCTGTTTCAAACTTTCGTAATCGGTGTAAGGAGGTAAATCAACTCTATTGAAACAAGTATGAGATTTCGGTAATTGGTTTGATTCACCAGCCTTTTCAATAGTGAATCTTCTTGGACCATCAGACCCTTGTAAATCTTTGAATCCATTGACCGGAATTCTTGAAGTACCGGTAGTGAATTGTAATAATCTTGCCTTTTGTTCAGAATCCCATTCCTTGATACATTGCCAGAACCATTGAATAACTTGATCACTTTCTTGGTAACCTCTGTAATCGGTGTGTTTCTTCCAATCTTCAACATCGATTTCAGCCAAACCACCAATCAATAACTCTAATTCTCTTTCATCAAATACATTGACTAATTCTTGGGGAATCAATTCATTAAAACCAGTAATGAAAGCATTAAATTGCTCTTCGACTCTCTTGGAGATTCTCCATTCCGTTATTAATTCAACATATTCATGTTTATTGTCTTCTGTTACATCGATATTTCTACCGTCTTCTTTCAAGTCGACTTCAACAATTTCACCAAATCTTTCATCTTCTGCGCTAAACGTTAAATCTAATATATCGGTGATATCATTATCACAAATCCATTTCAATGATCTATAAAATTCAGCATCAACCCCTTCCATATCTTGTAATACAACTTTTTTATGTAACATCATCTTGTATAAAGCACCAACAAAGAAGGCATCCAAAAATCTTCTATGGAAAACACCTAATCCGACAACTCTACCAATAAATTTGAAATAATTCAAGTGTTCTGGATTGATACCTGAATTTGGATTAATTTGTAAAGTATAATTATCGTGAGATGAGTATTCGAATAAACAATAGAAAGGATTAAACATATCATGAGACAATAAGAAGAAGAATTCTCTTGAAACTCCACCATAATCTAAACCTTCTTCACCATCGAATTTAATCATTAATCTCTTCTTCAAATCTTCTGGAGTTTGTCTCATGATTTCTTGATAAGAGTCTTCGAAGATGTGATCTCTTCTAACAGTAATATGACACTGACCTGGCAAAATTCTCAATGCCGGTTGAGATCTGAAATAAATCACCTTTCTTCTAAAGTCTCTCTTATACTGTGGAACATTTTGATCTAATGAAGATGGCAATCTTGGATCATCCCATGTGGTTGTCTTGGTGTTGTGATCAACGAAATATACCCTAGCGGTATTCGTTAATCTCATTTCCCAACCCGAAGGTAAGGGACCCAATTGACTAACTGGTTGTTGTTGAATAGTTGTGTTTGGACCAAAAGTTCTAATATATTGTTGTCGTCTTGGATCGACCCAAGTTGTAGTTCTGGTATTATGATCTACAAAATAAGGTCTGCCTTCATTAGTAAACCTCTGTTCCCAGCCACTTGGTAATTCACCTAATCCACTTGTTGTAGCACCTGAAGCGGCCATTGAAACTGCAGCACCTGGACTAACCGGTGTGTTGGCACCTGAAGCATTAACAGTTACATTACCACTGGTTGAAGAATTAACCCCTTCACCGGGTAAAGTACGATCTCTATGTTGTCTTCTTTCAGCTTCGGTAGTATCGTCTCTTTGTTGACCTCTTTCGGTCTCTGATTGGTTCAAGTTGGGTCTTTGCCAAGTGGTAGTTCTTGAATTATGATCGACATAATACGTTCTACCGAAATTATCGGTTCTTCTTTCCCAACCAGGAGGTAATCTACCATACTGATCCTCAAATGAAGAATATTGTTTGTTAGCCGCTTCAGAATTAACTGAATTGTTAGCAGGTGCTGAAGTTAATGTGGCACCAGCTGAGGCAGCACTAGCAGCAGTACCATTTAGATTGTTGTTATTTCTTGAATTTGTAGTTGCTGGAGTTGCATTACTCGAGTTAGGATTATGGCTTACAACAACAATAATCTTCCCACTAACGGCTAAATTTTCATTTGATTTTTTCAAATCTCTAGTGATTGTTTCTTCAGAATTTGCCAACGATAAATCTATAACATCACCAATTCTAATATTGACAACACCCAAAAACCCTTGATCTTTCTTCTTGAATTTCTTCTGGTCAAATACTTGAATGACCAAAATGGAATCTTCGGCTGCTGTAAAGTTAAATGATTCGTTCCAATAGGGATTCAAAGTTTTTTTAGCAGTTTTAGTGGTTTTTGTTTGTGATCCGTCAACAGTGATGACGGCAAATGGATCAGGTTGACGGAAAACATCTCTTTTGTAAAGAGACTCGGCTGCTACAACTTTAACGTTGATGGGGGAATTTCTTGACATGCTGACTCACAAGTTGCGGTAGAATTGAAGAAACAATGGACAATAAGATATATTTCAAAGTATCAAAAATTGGAAGTATAGCTTGTAATTCCAAATTTATACTAGAAAAAACCTTGTTTATATGGTCTATATCTAAGGATTAACTTTAACTCTAATTATTCAGAATAAAAACCGGTGGTTGTATAACACGCTGGAAAAGGAGAATTTCTGGAGCAAAAGAAAATTGAGATAGTTTTTATTATGCTCGATGCAGGGATGGGTGACACTGCCTGACTTTTTTGAATTATAGGAGTTACCAAAACCCCGGGAATTTGAATATGACGAGTCTCTATACAGAAGTTTGAAAGATATATGATGTTTTCCTGTATCTCTTGTAACCCAGTATCAAGTGTTTACTTCCTTATAAGATTTCCACCCTTTGCGGCAACGGTCGGTACACATTCGACCTTCTAAAAAAATTCGATGGATGCAAAATCGCTATATTTGTATGCTGTATTTATATCTATATAATTATTATGTACTACACGGTTTGAAAATCATTAGGATTGAAGTTGAAGTCTGAAAGTTTGTATTGGTGATTTGGAATGAAGGGCTCTTCATTGATACTTGTGGCTATAGTATCAATAGTTTCTGAAGAAGATGCAAAAGAGTCAGGTGATGCCATTGCCAGGTCTTCACTATGTTGACTTGATTGACTGACTTTCCGTGTTGGCATGAGATTGAAATTATTTTCGTAGATCTTCTCTGTAATTTTCGAAGTGTCACTGTATGAACTGCTACTGGTACTGTAAGCACTAGGATTAGTGCTTACCACACTGCTGGATGGCTTATGATAACTGGAGGTATTTGAAAAATCGAAATCCACGTCGAATTTAGATGGTTCTATATTGACATCTAAGAGGGTATCATTGGAAGTATTATGCAAGTCATTAATCATTGGTTCTTGTGGTTCGATTATTTGCACCAGATCAGTCGTATCAGTAGTTTTCACCAGTAAGACAGAGGCAGCCCTTGTGATTTGTGTAGGTTTTCTAGATATGGCCAAAGGTTTGGTGAGCTCAAGACTGTGAACCAGCTCTAAGTCATCGACCAAAGTATCGTTTGAATCTTGTTTAGATTCATTGGTTGCTTGTAATAATTTAATATCATCTGCTGTGTAATAGGATTTTTTGGAAGAATAGGTAATATCGATGGCATCATATATTCTTGAATGTAATCCAAAAAATGAACTACCGTCAATCGATAGAACTTTCAAATCATCAGAAGTTTCAATTGACTCTAATGAAATGATATTTGTATTGGAAGCTGGTAAAACAGTTCCACATTGCCTTTGATTAGCAATAGATTCGGCCAGGTTTTTCAATGGATCAAACTGGACACTTGAAAGTCCTTCTTTTAGTCCACAGTTGTATAAATCAACATCAAGATCTTTAACATCACTTGTTAAATCCCAATGGATTACATTACCATTTTTACCTCCACTGAATAAATCACCTTCGACCCATTCCATGGTATTTACTTGTTTTCCATGAGGGGCTTTCAAATTGGCAAAACTATCTTGTTTTCTAATATCCCATAATCTTATGACTCCGTCAAGATGGCTAGCAGCAAAGATATTTTCATCGGTGGTTGACCATTTAATTAAATTTGCTCCTAATTTGGTTTTATTACATTCCCGAATAATAGATGATGGAATGGAACATTTTGGATCTCTTAAGTCAAATATTGATACTCCAAATTTCCCACAAATTCCAAGAATATTTGAATTTAAGGTTGTATCAAAATTGGTTAATCCATTGATACTAGTTATACTAGTAGGTTTTGGTCTCCTAGATGAGGTACAATCATTTAAATCCCAATTGAAAAGATTATTGTCATAAATACTAATGAGTTGATCTTTTGAAATGAAATCCATCTTTTCAATTATTGTAGATGAATGCAGAAATATTGAACTATCTTTATTTATAGATTTCAAATGTTTCCTGTGATTAAATCTTTTGATAATTTCAGCACTTTCACCATCCTCATCAAACCCAGGTACTGAAATAAGATGGCCGTATCCTTTATTGTTACCTGACATTAATAAATTTTCGGTATTAGGTACCCACCTCATAGAATGAATGTTTGGTAAGGAAATAGTATTATGATGAGTCAAGTAATTTTCATTCAAGTCAAGTTCATAAATGAATAAATTGGAACTCGAGTTACCCGATGAAATGGCTAAAGTACCTATATCATCTTTCACTTTGGTAGCCATCGAGGTCAAATTCATATTATTATCAGGTATTTTCCAATAGTTAGATTTAATATTAAGTCTGTCTAAGGAACATACTTTATTCATAATTTTTGTATCTTTAGTTGTATTTGCATCGAATATCCATGAGGAATTTTTGGTTTTATAATCCTCTAAGGATTCTGTAGACTTATCACCAAGTCTTCTAATGGCATTCTGTCTAAAAAGGAGCGTAGGTTGATAAAAATCTGTCATATTGAGTTGATTACAAGAAATAGTTTAAGAAATCTTTTAATTAGAGGCAAAATCTTATATATATGATTGATCTAAAATTGATCATGCTTTACTGGTCATAACTAGATAGCTGCTGGTTGAATATATCGAATTTGTGAATTAGGATGGATTATGGCTGGCCGGCAATCTCATCCAGCTCCAATTGACATTTTTAGCCAGCATTTCGCATTGCTGCAAAAATAGCGCATTGGAAATACCAATCGGGAATGCTGCAACACCAGTGGTCAGATTTGTCAAATAGGGGCAGAACGGAATAGGAAACAAAGCCAGTAAAGTCGATATGATGAATTCAATATGATATAGTCCAATCTAGATCATTAATGATATCAATTATATCATGTGGACCTTCTGTGCAGAATGTGCAGAATCTCCACATGAACTGAACCCTGCACCTGTTCTCCTCGCGTCATTCGACTAGACTTGACATGATGTCGCAGATTGATTTACGTCTAAAATTCAAGGGTAGTTCTAGATGTTAAAATAGATATTATATAAAACTGCTACATAGATGATTGGATATCAACCGTAACATGTATAGATATTTATAGACTAATCGTTTGATATGGATATGTGACCTTGTCCCAAAGGTCACCTTTTACTTCATCCCTTTACACGGTCTCGAACAAAGAGTTTGAGAGGGGCGGTGCCCCGCCATTATTGCTTCAGGCACGGGAATTGCGCTAAACGGTTTATAAGTTGGCCCATTTCACAATCCGATTTATCACTAAAATAAATTTGATAATTATATAATGATATTTAGAAATTTCTTAACTGTATTATTCTGCTGGTTCAGTGTATACAATGTTGCATTTTGCCAAGTTATAAGTAAACCCCCTACCGACGTTGAATTGAGTGAGCTTAACTCTATATTAGTGGTATTCAACCATGATGGAGAGATATCGCAACCATTAATGGACTTGAAGAAGAAATATAAAACATTTGTAAAGACAGAGCTAGAAAACAAGATTGGTCAAGATTTCGATACTGTTCTTTTCGGATTTTCGATTAAGCTTGTTAATAAAAGTGCTTTATATTATAAGGTTGCAAATCATTTAGGAGTTAAAGATCTTCTGGCAGATGATGATAAATTAATCTTTGATGGATTACAGCAATTGTTGACCGATTACAAAAAGAAAGACTTGGAGGCATTGGGAGTCACGATATTACTTGAACCTGATACTTCCGTTTCAATATATGATTTTTCCAAGATATAGCTTGTAATTTTCCAATATACATTTCAATACATACTATAAATCCCACAAGAACATGGATATGAACATAACAAACACGTCTCAACACACTTTCGATGCTCTAGATAAAACCACCTACGCATCAGAGAAATCAATATCACTCAAGTCATTGAAATCAATTTGGCTCAAGTCCAATGGTTTTGCATCACCAAATGTATTTTCTCCAGAGTATAACACATATAAGAAACCATCTTCATCTTTATGCTCTTCATAAATGCTACTCATTAAAGAAGCCGTTGGTGGTAAAATATCATTGATAAAGATGAAAATAGCCTTTTCACTTGGTAATTTAATTCTTTTTCTTATCACATATACAAATTGTCCAACAGATAAATCTCCTGGAACAAGATATTTTCTCTTATCAATTTCTTGGATATCAGAATTTTCTGCCTTTTCACAAATAACTGGGAGTCTATCGGAGAATCTTTCCAAGATTCTGGTAGCTTCAGCCTTTCTCTTTTCTACAGTTGTTAGTATCGGATGAGTGACATAAAACAGCGCCGCTAAATGGCAAAAAGATTATCAAATTACCAAGCGGCAGGAAGCATATACATACCAAAATCATATTCGTCTTTAAATTGGGATCTCATATCTAGACGTTAGTAACGGGGGCAAACAATAATAAAGCATCAATTGATACGGGGATTGCTTCAGGGGTCACGGCAAAAGTTATACATAAATATGCAAAGAAGCCAAGTGACATGGCAACACAATTGTCCTTGTTAATCATCAATGATTTCCGATGGTTTATACATACTGTTTGTAATAATTCACGTATAAACTATTTTATATAAATAAATAGATTAATGAATTGAGGAGATTTGTTATCAGGGATTACAAACGTGAGTGATAACAGGGTCGTGCGGGGGACGTTGCGTCATAATGCAGTAAATAGTATGAGCCATAATTAGGGCCTTGTTCAATATTGTCTATGTCCCGGTGATTTTTGCAACTTCAAAGATGAATCTATATATGTATGTTGTCGTTATTTCTTACCAAAAAAACCTGACTAAAGGGGGTTATGTCTTTCTATTATCACCTTGCCTGGCCAGTTCCACAGAAAAATCTCTTCTCTGCAGTCCGCGTAAATTTTTCATTATGTTTGGCCTGGTTAAACTCTTCAAACGACTAGTTCATAAGAAATCGCTATTTGATCCAAATTATAAATTCAAATGTGGTTTAGAAATTCACACTCAGTTGAAAACAAAATATAAACTTTTCTCCCTTTCCCCCACCAGTTTTAATTCTGCTCCCAATAGTAATATAAGTTACTTTGATATTGCAATACCTGGTACTCAACCTAAATTAAATCCTGAAGCTTTATTACTAGCTTTAAAGCTCAGTACTGCATTGAATTGTCAAATTCAGCCGGTTTCAAAATTTGACAGGAAGCATTATTTTTATCCAGATCAACCTCTAGGCTACCAGATAACTCAATTTTATCATCCATTGGCTAAAAACGGTAGTCTTAAGTTAGACAAGGAATTAGATGACTTGACAGAAAATAAAGTGATCAATATCACCCAAATGCAGATAGAACAAGACACGGGAAAAATCAATTATGAGGAAGAATCGGGCACTTTAAACGTCGATTACAATAGAGCTAACATCCCATTAATTGAATTGATAACGGAACCAGATTTCGAAACTTTAGATCAGGTCAAAAGTTTCGTTAAAAAGTATCAACTGCTAGTTAAACATTTAGATATTTGCACCGGAAATTTGGAGACAGGAGCCATGAGAGTCGATGTTAATGTTAGTATAAACGGAGGTAATAGAGTCGAAATCAAAAATTTAGGTAGTAGTGGTGAGATCCAGGATGCCATAGTGTATGAGTATAACCGACAAGTTGACCTGTTGAAGAAAGGTCAAAGTATCGAGCAAGAAACAAGAGGTTGGACAGGCTCAGAGACCGTTAAATCTAGGAGTAAAGAGGACGCAATGGATTACAGATATTTCCCAGATATGGAATTACCTGTTGTTAATATAGACCCCGATATAAAATATGAAATCCGGAAAATTCTACCTGAACTTCCAGATCAGATTTTATCAAGACTCATCCAATCTCCATATAATTTGGAATTAAGACATGCCAAGTTTTTAATTGATAATAAAGAGATTCTCGAATATTACAACAATTTATTCAATGACATTGTCACCAATCAAGGATATCCTGTCAAGTATGTGAATAATTGGATGATCCATGAACTTTTGGGGGCATTCAATAGACTTATGATCCCTCTAGATCTTTCAATTGTAAATTCAGATACTCTTCTGGAAATCATTGTTCTTGTAGTGAGCGATGAACTTACACATACAGCTGCCAAGCAAGTGTTGACTGCGTTGATAAAGAATCCCGATATGTCAGTCAAATCGATTATTGACAAATTTGATTTGGCTAAACCAAAAGATGTTAGTAATGATGATATGGACCAAGCGGTAACTAAAATATGTCAAGAGATTCTCACAAGCAACCCCGGGGTGGTTGAAAAGATTAAAAGCGGTAAAAAAGGTTCGGTCAACTTTTTACTTGGTCAGGCTATGAAAGAGACAAAGGGTAAGGTTAATTCCAAATTATTTTTGGAGAAATTTAGTCAATTACTTGGTCAAAAAGGTTAGATGTTAATAGACACATATATTCAACCAAATACAAAAATTAAGATACACATATAGGTCGTAAGGCAGCTTATTCGGTAGCCTATACATGATGACCAGCAGTATAATTGAAGTTGATCTCGTTATCATCACTTTCGTCAGCTATCATATTCATTATATATTCCATTTCTTGCAGTGATCCATCATCTCTATCAGTATCCCTTAGATAATCTGCAATATCATTGCTATATGTGTTTGCGCTATTTGGGATTTCTTTATGTTGGATTCCAATATCATCATCCATGATCTTGTTGAATTCAACATCAATTTCATCCGTCACTGTTACACCAGTATACTTTGAATCTACCGTGGCGCCGCTTTCCTTACTGAAGGTTCTGGTTTGAGTAGTAACTTTTGAAACTGGGATATCTCTTGGATCTTGAACCCTAAGAAGTTTCCCAATACCAACTTGAACCATCCAAACCTTATACATATTGACTGCGTCAGTTCCTAACCCAAATAATAAGAAAGTGATCACCGACACCCCAATATTGATATAACTTTCAAATAAACTGGAGGCACCTGTATACCCAAATACCGTTTCGTTCCAATGTTCATCATGAATTATTTTCCAATCAAAAGCACCGTGTAAGTATGGTGCATTACGGGCAAAACTGTAGAAGAAGATTGGTACTAACGTAAATATGATCAAAAGAGAAAATATTAACAATTTAGCAAATCTCTTAAGGTTTAATCCTGAATTAGTACATTTCAATAAATCTTTAACATCTCTTTTTTTCCTGAAATACATAAAGATGGTTAGCCCAGCAAACACCATTGAAACTACCACCCAGATTAAATTCCATAAATGATATAATAAAACCGTAACCCAATTCTGGGCAAGAAGCTTTGTACAACCCGAATATCTAATGATACCAATTCTTCTTGTTTGTACAATGTAAGTGGTAGCCATAACGAAGATTGGGGTTATAAAACAAACAGCCAAATCCATGTAGATTTTGGGCTTCGATTTGTTATCAATTAATTTTGGACTGGTTCCTTTCAATACAAAAAACAAATGCATGGCAATACCAGCCGCTGCTGCCAATTTACCTGAACTAGAACCGGTTGAAAGTTGTATAGCTATATCACAATATCCTTTACCATCATATTTCATAAAGAAATCATCATCACTCCAGATAATAGCAGAAATGAAACCATTCAAGTTTGAGTACATAAGCCAGAATATTAATGATACTGCAGGAATATTCAATCTTTTACAGTGCCAGATGAATGGTGGTATAAGTATAAAAAAAGCTATAAAAGAAAAAGCACTAAGTATCCTACCAATATCATTCATTGCCGTAAAAAATTTGAAAACAATAGGAAAAAAGATTTCAGAGGCATTATGCCCTTTATATATGCCGGGAGTTATCCCAGATATAATGCCCCAAAATACCCTGTGGGTAAATGTGTTAATTCTGTGCATGTTTCAAGTGGCCGTTTGCAACCCAAAAAGAGTAATTTTCGATTTTGCAGTAATTAAAATTCCTGTATATAGTTAAAAGTCAGTAGGGCGTTGGATCAATGTGTGCCACATCTACCACATTAAATTTGGTGAAAGATCGGTGAATCTAGGAATTACGAATCCGGAATCCGGAAATTTGTAACGAAATCTAACACATAACAAGATTTATTATTTCTCTATATAAATTTGGAAAAATACAAAATGGAAAATAATTGTTCAATTAATTTAAATTACAGATTTTAATACTTCATTAGAAGATACGAGACCTGAGTACTTTTGTTCAATAAATTTCAACAATTCGATTACCCTTTGTTTCAATTCCGGTTTTTCGAATTGCCTTAATCTATCGAGATTCTCTTCTCTACCTAAAGTGGAAGTTTCTTTGGTCTGGATGAACTCTAATTCCTTAGCGAATATTGCTGCCAAAACAGAGACAATTTTATCAGTGTGGGAAGTAACTACTTCATTATTAGATTCGTACAATTTGAGAATCAAGTTCAATATTGGGGTATTTTCTTCAAAGGCAGCTTCTAAAGGTAAATGGCTTAACAAAGGAGTGATAATATGTTCGACTGGAATAGCAGATTCATTCTTTAAAGTTAATCTAGCAACACATCCACATGCATTAGCATAAGCTCTATTTACAACATCTTTACTCTCATCATCGTCAGCGGCTGAGGCTTGACTGTCAGTCTTACTTAATAAATGGAATAATGATTGTAAAATGTTGGTGTAAGCGGAAGAAAAATCTTGTTGTGAGTTTTCAACAACAAGACCAATACCGTATGCAGCGTTACCCTTAACATCAATGGAAACATCATTACTCAATCTGTCAACAAATACCTCCAATAATTGTTGAGATAATTCGGCATCATATTTCAAAGAAACGGCAAGTTCTGCTAAACAACCAACAGCACTGATTCTCTTGGTCTTTGATTTGGAGCTAACGTTTTGGAAGATAACTTGCTTGAATGGAGCAAAAATACTTGAGAAGTCTGGTCCTAAAGCAACTCCTAAATTGATTAAGAATTCTAATCCACTATCAAAGAGGATAACTTCAGTTTCAGAAGCTTCAAGTTCGTCGGCTGGAACTTCATCATCCTCCACTTGACATGGATGCTGGTTAGTTAAAACTTCCATAACTTGACCACATAATTCACTCAAAGATTCAGCATCAGATGGGTCAAAAATTGCTATAGCTCCAAAATCATGCACAGCTTCAGATACCCTGTCTAAAATACAGGCAACCATGGTTATTTCGAATTCTTCTTTCAAATTTTCGATGGAGATTTTTCTAACATTCTTGATCAATTCAGAGATAGAACTGTTGATGTAAAGTTCTTTTGGAATACCCTTTGGATAATCGAATTTCTCACCATGTTCTGAAACAACCATAGCTTTGACGATCTTCCATAAAGTGGCCATAGCAGCTTCTCTCATACCATATGAGCTTTCAATTTGTTCAGATAACACTTTGACGGCTTGTTCGACATATTGGTAGAAATGTTTACCAGTACCAAAAGCTAACTCACCTAATGCAATGGCAGCAACTTCCTTTTCATAAGTAATACCAGTGTTAACATTTAATTTGTTACCCAAATCTTCATCCTCAAAATCTTCTTCGTCGTCTTCTGGGTCAAAGTTGAAAGTGAATTCTTCTTGCTCCAAACATTTGAAAATTTGAGGGACAATTTTGTCTAACATACCGGCGAAGTCTTCACCATAAACTTTAGCGATATTAGAGATAAAAGCAAAACCAGCTTCTCTCATTCTTGAGTGGTCAGAACTTAAAGATTGATAGGCAGCTTCAGCTAATGGTGTGGCATAAGAAGCAAAAGCATCTTTACCAACAGCTCTAGCCATAGTAGAAATATTTTCGAAAGTAACAGCTCTTAATTCAATATCATCTTCCGTTAAACCTTCAGTTTCAGCAGCGTTAGAAACAAAAGGTTCTAAGAATTTAATAGATTCATCAAAAAATGGGGTGAACTTTTTACCAGCAGCATAAGCGGTAGACCCAACGGCAGAAACAATGGTACCCTTTAAAGTAGAAGAATTAGCTTGTTGTAACATTTGAATTAATTTATTCATTAATGGAGCAACATAATCACCCATTGAATCATGACCTAAGAACTCAATGACACCATCTAAAGCAATACAAGCATGCTTATAAACGGCGACAGAGGTAGCGGAATCAATGATATCGATTAATAATGGTAAGAATTCTTTATGGTAAGAAGTTATAGTGTCTTGTAATTCAGCAGTTAATTGAGAAAGAGCTTTTAAAGCGGCTAATCTAACAACAACTTCTGAATCTTTTAATCCTCCTTCAATAACTGGATAGACCTTACTAATTTGAGCAGCGACATAATCTGGAGAACCAGCTGATGAGACGGCAATGGCAAGAATAGCGGCCCTTCTTTGGAATTGGTTACTAGATGCAAACATTGATTGGATATTTTCAAAAATTGGAACAATAACTTGAGATGGAGGTAATTCTGCGGATAACATAGCTAATAATCTCAAACCCAAAGTAGCAGGGGAGTTTTCTTCATTTTCATTTTCGTCTTCTTCGGTTTCTAATTCTTCTTCAACGTCGATTTCTTCACTAGAAACTTTCAAACCGATCAAGGTCATATCTGGACCAAGATTACCGGATAAAATCTTTGATTTTCTCATATTAACGGCCGATATTAAGAATTGTAAAGCAAAAACTCTGATTTCTTCGTCAAGTTGGGTATTGAGAGCCAATTCACCAGATAATTGGATCAAATCAACAAGGTAATTACCGATTAATTTATTATCGATGAATATGAAAGAAGTGAATACGTTGAAGACATCTTTTGCCTGTTCAACATCATCTTGTTGAATAGTTTCCTTCAAGATTTGGACCATGGTTGGGATACTATTCTTGAATTTATTAACAGATTGTTGATCCATTGGAGCTTGTTCTTCAAGGAATCCAGCAAGAAATTCAAAAGTCAATACAGAATTAACTCTGATTTCAAGGGAAGATTGATCGTTTAATAAATTACCGAAAAGAGTTAAGAAATCATCGGTGTTATTTCTCAAAGCTGCATTTTGAGTTTCTAATAAGATAGATAAAGTAAATACGGCCATTTCTTTAGTTTGAACATCAGAACTTTGAACGTTTTCGATTAAGGCTGGTAATAATTCTGGCCATTGATTGTTGTCTAAATCAATTTCTCCAATAGCTGAAATGACTCTAGCTGAGGAATGTCTAATAAGTTTGGAAGGTTGAGTAAAGGTATTGTTCAACATGGCAGCCCTGATTTGAGGCTTCAAGCTAGCATCAACGTTCTCCCATTGTCCATAGACCAATTTTCTAGCTTCAACGGCGGCTAATTGTTTTAGTTGATCATCTTGAGCGTTTTGCAAAATGTGGAATAATGATGGAAGAGCTAATGGGTTGGTGAAAAATTCCTTGGTTAATTTTTGAGAAGCTTGTTTAATGGCACTAGTATTAGAAACCAAAGTTTGCTTCAAGGTTTCTTCTAAAGAAGAAAGATATTGTGGATCCATTTTTTAGTTTTAGTGAATCCGGAATAAGTTCCTTTAATAGACTTGATTTAAAATTTTTTTTGCCTCTTCAATGAGATGGGATCGCGGTTGCAAAAAAAGAGACGAGACAGTGATGAGGTACGGTATATTATAAATTACATAAGGTCGTTAACGTTTGCTGGCATTTCAGAGATTTTGATGGAATAATATTTTTGTAAATCTCTGAATTCCTCTAGATCATTACGAGTAATAAGATTAATAGCAACCCCTTTTCTACCAAATCTACCCGATCTACCAATTCTATGCACATAATTTTCTTTATCACTTGGTAAATCATAATTAATAACCAAAGAGATTTGTTGGACATCAATACCTCTTGCCCAAACATCGGTTGATATCAAAACCCGGGAGTTTCCTGATCTGAAATCATTCATGATGGAATCTCTTTCATCTTGTTTCATATCTCCATGCATTGAGACCACTGCAAAATTGGCCTTTTTCATTTGTCCGGCAAGCCAATTGACTTTAGCTTTTGTATTACAAAATATAACCGCTTGAGTAATTGTTAAAGAATCATAGAGATCACATAAAGTATCGAACTTCCAGTCTTCCTTTTCACATTGGATATGATATTGTTTAATACCCTCTAAGGTAACTTCCTCTCTTTTAACCAATATTTTAACTGCATTGGTCGTGAATTTACTGGTCATTTCGATAACTTCTCGAGATAACGTAGCACTAACAACAACCACTTGGATGGATGGTGGCATATACTTATATATTTCATAAATTTGTTCCCTGAATCCCTTGGTGAACAATTCATCTGCTTCATCTAGAATTAGCATTTTGATATGTCTGGTGTTGAGTTGTTGTCTCTTGATAACATCCACCACTCTACCAGGAGTTCCACTAATAATATGTTGACCTTGTTGTAACTTCTTTGTATCTTCTCCGACATTTTTTCCTCCAATGCATGCGTGGGTTTGAATATTCATGTACCCTCCTAAATGTTTAACTACCGTTTGAATCTGCACTGCTAATTCTCTGGTTGGAGATAAAATCAATGCTTGACAATCCTTGGCTTTCGTGTCAATTACTTGCAACATTCCAATTGAAAAAGTGGCCGTTTTACCAGTACCAGATTGAGCCTGGGCTATAGTATCTTTACCAGTGACAATTTGCATAATAGCTCTTGATTGAATAGCAGATGGTGCTTCGAACCCATATGCATAAATCCCTTTCAAAAGATCGGGTTTTAGTCTCATACTTTCAAAAGTCGAATGAACCTTTATATTCTTTGTGGATTTCGAACTGAACTTCAAGTTCTTATCCATATCTTTTTCAAAGTCCATGGTTCTTAAGCGATGAGATTGAGATGAGCCTGAGAGATGAGTTGAGAAATAATTGAAATATTTGATCTCACACAGGACATGGATTTTGATAGTATAGTGGTATTGATCGGAGGAGGTCATGCTAGTGGGAAGAAAACGGCAGCAGAACTTTTGAAAAAAGAACTTGATGTGGCTTTTAAATCGGCATCTTTGAACATAAAATTAATAGATATGGAAAATTACTTAAAGCCGGAAGATAAACTTAATCAGAATCAATATTCTTCATCTAAATCGGCTGCTATTACTGTGAATGGGATAAGTGAAGAACAATTCCCTCCTTTAAAACCTTCGAGATACGATTTTATCCAAATTACTTCTGATTTGAAAAGTTTAATGTCAACTCCAGGGAATATCATATTAGTACATGGTCTTTATGCGTTATACGATAAAGAAATAAGGCAGTTATCTAAGATAAAAGTGTTCATTAGTAGTGATGCTGATACTAGATTGATTAGATGGATCAGAAGGGATGTTGTGGGGGGTGCTGAAGGTTTGGAAACCGTCATTAATAGATATTTACAAGGTGCAAGAGCCGAAATGACTGACTTTATCAATCCAACCAAAGAATTCAGTGATGTAATTATGCCCACCGGTCCTGAATCAAGTTCTATTCAATTATTGGTTGATGGTATAACTCCTTATATGTCAAAATTAGAGGCCCAAATCCCTCATCTTAGATCTTCAATTTCATTTCCTGAAGATAAACCAACATTCTATGAATTAACGTAGTTTATTTCTATATATGTAGTATATATATCAAATATCATTTAAGATAATTAATGACAGGATCTGATTGAACTGAATATTCTGTCAAATTTATAATTTTATCATTAGAAATATGATTTCTTAATGCTTTGTCGTGACTAAACCATTGTTTGATTAAATATACCATTTCATTTGATTTCAAAAACTCAACGAACCCAGGATATATTTCAAAACTATCATTTTCAATTAGTGACCTTAAAACATAATATAACTTATCGTATGGTACACTGGATTTTATAAAAATGTCAACAATGACCCCTTCGGGTACTACTTGTGAAGGATCTTCCTCTTTTGCATCATGTAGGTTCTTGGATATTAATTTAATCAATTTCTCAATTGGAAATACGACATCGTTAGATGATAATCTTGGGGCAATAGACGTGAATTCGTTGTTAATAATGATATGAAGCGGGATCTTAGCATTTTCTTCCACCAAAAACGTATGAAACAATTTCTCGAAAAAGAATTCCCATCTCTTCAAAATGTCGTCTGAGTTTCTGTAATCAGAGATTTTGAAAATTAATAAAGATAATTCGAAATATCCTAATGCATCAGTGAAATCATTAAACAAATCAGTCAAATTCAAGATCTTGAAATTCAATTGATCGATTGTCGTTTGTTTGTTTTGGGAGCTGATTCTTTTATCACTTTTGATGGTTGTTAAAATATCTAATTGGACATTAGCAACGTCAAATAAATCTTGTACCAAGGTCGAAAGTTGGATCATTTGTTGTCTTAAATTTGGTGGACAAATACAATTACAGAATCCGTTTGCACGAGACAAATATTCTATTCTGTGAACCAAATCCAATTTGAAATCAGAAATAGCTAATGAATATAAAATACTGGCGGCATTATAATAATTTTCTCGCTTAGCATGATACGACCAGAGTAATTCACTTAATTTGATATCGTTAACAGATTCTTCTTCCAAGAATTCTAGTATAAACGGAGTATTGATGTCCAATAATCTTTCACTTACTCCTTGCTTAATAAACCATTGGTAAAATTCATAATGGAAGGATTTATCCTTGGAAATAAAGCATGTATCATAAGTTGTATTTCTGACATCCATGATATCATTAATCTTCAATGGATCATTCAGCTCCGTAACTCTTACAACTGTCATATCAAGTTTAGTTAAAATATTGAAAACCAAATCGTATAATTGTTTCTTTCTTGTGACTTTCAAATTATTCTTATTGGTCTTTTCCAATTTATTGGCAAGCTTCAATAATAATTCAACGGCTCCCACGTAATATTCTAATTCCAACATTATGTTGATGGAATTTTGGATGTTTTCATAAGTCAATGATTCGTATGCTTGTTCAAATAATAATACAGCATTCCTCAAACATTTAATCTTCAAATCATTATCTCTAAATCCGATATTTTTGGCTCTAGTCAAATTTTCTATAGCTTTAAATATGAGAACATCATCAGTTGACACAAAAGTCCCACATCTACCTTGCAAAGAACTAGCGATGAGATCAATTGAGCCTCCTTTCAAGATGTTTTTATTAATGATAGAACTTAACAATTCCTTGATAAGATTCTTAACTTCGTCGTTAGGCAATAATAAGTCTTTAAACGTTAATTTTAATAGATTCAATTGATTTGTCAATGTCAAAAATTTCAAGATTTCATCCAAATTGACGTTGGATTCTGTTTCTTCAATTAATACCATTAGAAATGAAAGAGCTTCCTTCATTGAGTCTAATGATTTTGTTATAGAAGCAAATCCAATATGCTCTGATCTTAAGCATATTTCGTTATCAAATCTTGAAGGATCAGAACTGTAATTAGGAGCATTTAATCCCTGAATATTATTACCGTTTTCAATAAAGAACTCAATCAAAACAATTACTGAGCCCATAAAGTATTCTATTTGCTTTTTACTGATATTTAATCCTTTAATCAAAAGGTTGTCCTTAACAGATGATGAATCCACTTGATTGAGAGCGTTGAATTTAACGTTCGGTAACGGTAAAAAGACCTTGTTATTCCAATAATCCCTGAAAATTCTCGAGATCAATAGACAGGTTCCATAGAATCTATCACTTAAAATAACTTGATCGTTACTTTCTTTCTGGTTGAATAATGAAGAACTAGGATTACTTTTCATTTCAATTAATCTGGCATTGTTACCACAAGTTGAAAATAACATTTGAGCCTTTCTTTTGAATAAGTCGGTTGATGCGTGATGTCCATAAGAACATGATAAGTACAATAAAGTTGAACAAGTTTCTTCGAACCCATTTTCTTCTATGAAATTTTCAAGAATTTCTTCGTTCAATGAGTTTATTATTTTATCTGGAGTTTTGTATTCAAATATCTGGATTCCATAATTGGTCAAAACAGCAAACCTCAATGGTTGTTTTGTATATTGACTTGCCAAAACATTGGCATACCCATTAGGTTGATTTGTTGCATTCATTGACGGAGTCAATTGAACAATATCATGAATAAAAGTATTATCATCAATTTTCAAAAACTCTGCATCCTCGATGAGTTTATTGTTTTTCTTTAGGAATCCATAATTGACCGTGGAAATAAACAATTTATCAGAATTCTTTGATTTTTTAACTACCAAATATAATCCTGGACTTATGATTTTACTGAATTTAGTATTCTTTAATAACTCTGATCTCTGTTGACTTGAAATCAATTGAGAAATATATTGTTTGGATCGGGTGAAAGAATCTAATTCATTATTCAATGATGGTAATTCCTTTGATGGAGGGAACTTGATATTAACAACACTCAATTTAAGCCTTGTACTTGGTTGAAAAAATGAAGCAGCGCCCAATTTCAACGATATTCTAACACCAAAATTAGTTATAGCAATTAATTGAACAGAAGGCGATTCTTGAGCGTAAATGGGTTGAATATTCATGACTCTAAATTTTTGAAAAGATTTGAAATTACCAGAATCAACAAATAAATTCGAAAGTGTCTTGTACATTTCTGAAGGTGTAATTTTGTTTGAAGTCTGAATTTGCAGATCCTTTAATTTATAAGTTCTGATGATTGATTTATTCGAAAGAGAATATATAACTTCTCGCTCATCATCAATTTCAAGCTGAGTGATGAGTTCAGGAATATTTTGTGGCTGAACTGGTTGACCGTCTGTCGATGCAGTTGGTGTGGCCTTTGAAGCAGAGTCATCAAAAATACTTGGTAATCCAAACCCACTCTTGGTGAGGCATACTTTATCACATTTATTTTTGATAAAAGATGCCTTGTTATTATAATCTAATCTCCATATATTGATACCTTCAGTGAAGTAAATATCTCCTTTTTTACTGACCACAAAATCACTCACAGTGAGTCCTTGAACCGAGACAGATAAATTGGGATCAAAGATTTCCAAGTTATTCAAATCTTTATTATATTTGACAACATAAATATGAATGTCCACAGGAGTAGCCACTAATAGAATATGATTGACATCATTAACAAACACTCCAGGTTTGGGAACTGCCAATTTAACCGATAATATAGAATGTCTTATTTGATCAATAGTTAAGAATTGATTAGATTTATTAAAAGAAGATTGAGGAGCTTCGTAGTTCCATAAGATTAATTTATTATCAACAATAATCCACGATCTTTTAATCTCCGGAAACAATCCCATTTTAGTTGTCAATTCACTACTGTTATATTCATCGAAAAATTTATCTGGTAAATTATATTGTTGAGTTCTTTCAAATTTAGAGAAATCTCCCAACCCTTTTGGATTAAAGTAATAGTTATCCAAAACTGTATTATTGATCTTATTCAATTTATCCTCACTGTACAAATCTGTTGGAATCATCGAATCGATCTTGATAAGATCGGTGATATATTTATAACTTAACTTCAATGGAGTTAATTCATTAAAATTCGGTACCTTGATTTTGTAACTAACATCGTTAACGGAGTCCAAATCAATTTGTAACCGAGTAGAAGATTTGATTGGATTGGCTTCTCTTTGGAATTGTAAAGAATCCAATACCGGATCTCCAAGGTTTATTGACGATGAAATAAATCCCATTGGTAAACAACGATAATTTTTCAATTGGAAATATTTGCGATGTGAGGGTCGTGCATAGTTAGCTATTGCAAGGTATTGGTGGTGATAATAATTTGTAGCTGTGTTATATTAGGTTGTAGAGAATTATATGTTGTAGTTATTGTATTTGTGTATGGTGTAGGGTTTTTGCATTCGTCGTATTAGTCGTATTTGTTGTCGATTGTGTAAGTAGTTGCATGTCAAATGTTTACACCAAGTGCATTCTGGCGTATCCAACACGGAAGGACGTTTTCGAGAGGATGGATATAGTAATAGAGGTGGGAAGGAAGAGAAAAAGGCAATAACCACATTATTATTGCATCGATACCAATATAAGAGGGAGATTGATTTCCGTGAAAAGAACCACTCATTCGAGGGACATCTATTACATGGTACTAGGAATAAAACATATATTACTATTACTACAATTGGCGAGTGGCAGAATCACCTGGAGGTTGTAATGCTACATCTACTCTTCTGGAGTATCTTTCTTAGCAAATCTGACAACATCATAACTGACTTGTTGCAAGTTGGTGACGTATCTCTTGGTCTCAGTAGCTTCATCCACCAATTGTTTTTGTCTAACATCACATTCAACATACAATTGCATACCTGGTTTCAAATATTCGTTGAAGAAAGAAAGATGACGTTCGTTGAAAACAGAAATATTAAACCAATCAGTTGATTGATTGTTTTCTTCATTTGGATTGTATCTGTTGACTGCTAAAGAGTAAGAAATAAATGGGTTACCGGCGGTAGTTTCTCTGGCAGTAACGTTACCGACGGTACCTAATAATTGCATCTTAGCGAAAGCTGATCTAGCAGAAGAGCTGGAGAATTGTCTAATTGATCTGAACATTGTGTGGTAATGGATTAATTATTTGTGGAAATTAGTGGACGTGAACTTAAAACGCGTTGGTTGTGCGGGCACAACAATTCAATTGAGGCCAGGAGAGGAGAAAATAGCCGTACCAACCATAATATGGTGGCTCCAATGATTCTACGTGGATGTATAGTATATGATATTATGTTATTACTCTTACAGCTTCATTACCAATCCTTCTTCCTAATACCTATTTCTAATACCTATTTCTAATACCTACCCTATTACCTTATTACCTACAATATTACCTACCCTATTCCTATTCCTATACCTATTACTAATAGCTATTCCTCATATTTATATGTCATTCCAATTCTCTCCCCCACCACACAAAACTAAGGAGCTGGAAGCCGTCTCACTAGTCAAATCATCATAATCATAATGACTATTGATAGTGGCCTTTAAATATCGATTATATCCCATATCCAAATTATAAGATGCGTTGGGCGGTGATACTTTCTTCAATAACTGTTCCAATATCGGATTAGGTTTACGAGTTAATTGCCGTCTTAAATTACGGTGGATTTGTTTGAATTTTTGCAAGTCTCGTTTATTCAAATTCTTGATCAAATCGTTCCCATAAAACTCCTTCATATTTAATATCGAAGTATCCAAGGAGTTATTGGATAAGTCTTCATCCAAATCCCATGATGCCACATTATCATCCACCACGTCATTGTTTAAATTCCAATTATTAATTCTATCATAAGGCTTATTAAAACGGGACTGTTGGAGAGATCGATCCAACTTCTGGGACCGATCAAGATTATCGATCAACAGATCCAGTTCATTATCTGTATTATCTTCATCTTCCAGTTGTGATGCCTCTGATTGTTGCTGTTGGTCTGATTCAGTTAGGTCATTTTGGTCTTGCGTGGTGCTAGATAAGATATCGGAATCAGGATTGAATAGAATCCAACTTGATTGATCATCGGAGAAGATGGATCTGACTTCATCTTCCTCTTGATTCACCACAATACGTGTGGTTGGGTAGTTTAGTTTATAGTTGTTAAATGCCATTAATTAAAAAAAAGTATTACTCAAATGTAGATATATTATTTGCTTTTCCGATAAGGAGAAACATGAAACAAGGGATTCAAACCGTGGTGCGGGATTTGGCATACACCGCGGGCACGTCGCGCAAAGGTGCCTCAGTCCTGTCCGGCCAACTGTGGATAAAACCATGATGACAAAGGACGATATCATGATAGCAAGTCCAGAACCATACTGAACTGACTAATACTACTACAATGGATTCTATCTAAGCTATATAGGATAATAATCAGATAGGGGTGAAAGACTATTTTCGATAAAAGAAATTTCTTCAAGTGATTCAGTCAACTTCATATCATCATCTTATTATACAGAAGAAAAATTTTCTGGTTGAGTGGTTTTATGTGGAAGGGGTGTGTCCAGGCGAGGGCCACAAGAGGGTAACTGGGAGAATGCATTGAGAACTTCCAAAGTAATGGCTGCGAGCTCTGGCTGTGAACTCTGGCTGCGACATTGAAATCTGGCTGCGACATTGGTTAGATGTTCTCCTGGACGGTTGAGCCTTGCTCTGACAGGTCGCCTCCGGTTTTTGCAGGTCTACAATTACAATGACACTTGAACAAAAGAGAATAAGTGGCTAAGCGTTCCGGACAACTAGGCGAATTGCTACTTGTAATAAGGGATTACATCATTTGACAGAATGAGAAAGTAAAATCTGCGACACTGACTCATACCTTAAAGGCACCAATCATTGCCGCAAATTTTACTTTTCTCGATTTCAACAAAATGGCTATTCACGGTTTAGGAGAAGTAGATCAAAAATATGACGGTTCCAATTTAAGAGTTGGGATCTTACATGCTAGATGGAATAGTGAAATCATTGACTCTTTAGTCAAAGGAGCCTATGAAAAATTGATTGAATTTGGCGTTAAACCAGAAAATATCATTGTTGAATCAATTCCCGGTTCGTTTGAATTACCTTATGGTACCAAGCTTTTGAGTGAGAAATATGATAAATTGGGTAAACCTTTAGATTCAATCATTCCCATTGGAGTTTTAATCAAGGGTTCAACCATGCATTTTGAATATATTTGTGATGCTACCTCCAAGCAAATTATGCAATTGAATTTCGACTTGCAAAAACCAATCATCTTTGGGGTATTGACTTGTTTAACCGATGAACAAGCTAGACAAAGAGCCGGTTTAGGTGGTCATAATCACGGGGCTGACTGGGGTGCTGCTGCCGTCGAAATGGCCACTAAATTCAACGTTTAGTTAATGCTAATTTTTGCAGGCCAATTCGGCCATTTGATATCTCATATACGAGGGACATTTACGATATGATTAATATACACATTATGCAATTGATTACTGCCTTGGAGGTCTCCTCCAGTCTTATTTCTTTTCTATTCTCTATCATATACCGTACATTATCATCATATACTTTTGCTTCTACTCATCCTGTCATACTTGGTCATTAAACCTGCCGCCACTCGCTCCACTTATCTCGCCGTACGCTGGCTGATAACATATCAATCGCGACAAAAATTTTCAAACGTCGACAACATGAGTGGATGTATGTAATGATATATGTTAAACAACAAGTTGAAATAGATGTTAATCAGTTATACTAACTTCTTTTCTAGTCCGTTTGCTTGATTTGGTCAAAGTTTTTTTACCAATTTTACCAGAAGTTGAATTACCTTATGAAAAGATTTCTTTAGATGAAAAAATCATCTTTACCATCAGTTCAGGTATAATCTTCTTACTTGGACAAATTCCAATCTATGGATTGAAACCAAATGCATATTTATATATTCAAGATCCATTTCTGGAATTTAGATCAATTTTCGCCATGGAAAAGGGTACTTTATTAGAGTTAGGATTGCTCCCAATCTTAACTTCAGCTTTTATCTGGCAATTGGCCGCTGGTTTCAAATTGATTAATGTCCATTTGGGTTTGAGAAGCGAAAGAGAGTTATATCAAACCGGACAAAAGCTAACCAGTTTCGGATTGGCCATTTTCTATTTGATTGGATTATTTTTATCAAATTATTACGATCATAGCTTTAAAGGCTTCAAATTTGGTACTGATATTTCCGTCGGTAATTTGTTTTTGATTTTCGTGCAAGTCTTTGGTTTCAACTTTTTTGTCACTTCTATTGTTGAGGTTATTGATAAAGGTTACGGATTTGGTAGTGGAGCTTTAGCTTTGTTGACCGTCCAATATGCCACTAATTTTGTCAGAGATTTAGCTGGTTTGGAAATTATTCCATTAAAGAATTCTAATAAGACCGAATCTTTTGGTGCTTTAGCCAATTTCATTAAATCTTTCTCATTCAATTTGAAAGGATTAAATTCAAATGTTTTAAATAGTTTCACCAGATTAGAATTACCAAACTTGACCCAATTTTATATTGCCGTGGCTTCTATCTTAGTGGTTATTGCTTTAAATAACTTTAGAATCGAATTACCTGTTAGATCCACTAAAATGAGAGGTATGTCCAATATGTATCCAATCAAATTATTATACACTGGTGGATTGCCATTATTATTTGCTGTAACCGTCTTGGCAAATATTCAAGTTATTGGATTCTTTGTCTCAACTATTTTCGGCTATGAGATTATTGGAGAATATGAATTAATTAATACTTCATTAGTATTGAAGAATGGTATTTTATCTTACTTGAGTGCTCCATCTGGTCTTCAACTTATTTTAAATCCAATTAGAACCATAGTATTTTCAATTACTTTTGTATCCTTGAGTACTTGGTTTGCTAATTATTGGTCATTATTCTCTGGTAGTGCACCAAAGGATATTTCAAAACAATTTAAAGATCAAGGAATCTCTATTTCTGGTAAAAGAGACGTTTCTATTACTAAGGAATTATCAAGAATCATTCCAGTTGCCTCTGTAAGTGGAGCTTTCTTAACTACAGTTATTGCTATTATTGGTGAAATCTTGGGTGGTTCAGGTAAAGGAGTTGCTGCCGTTATTGGAGTTTGTGCTGCCTTTAGTATCATGGAAGATTTTATTGTTGAAACCCAACAAAATGGTGGAGCTTCTCAATTGTTGGGGGCTCTTTCTGGTTACCAATAATCAAATTAAATTAAACTAATCTCGTTGATTCGACAGGAGTATACTACACATAAAAAAACACTTATAAATTATATATTCGACACTTGTCTATATCTAAATAATCTATCATAACACAATGTTAATGTTAATCTGTAGAACTCTCAAATTTTATCGAAATCAGCGCCAAAAAAAGATCTTTGATGTTCTTTTCCACCGATTTCATTAATCTTTTCGATTTCTGACTCTTCCAATTCAAAATCTAAAGTTAAAGATTCTTCCATTCTCAGAGCTTTGGATGTGGTTGTAACAGGAATCACATTACTTTGTAAAGTATACTTCAACAAAATTTGAGTATTTGATTTGTTATATTTTGCAACCAATTCATTAACATAAGTAGTCAAATCTTTACAATCAAATTTATATAATGAACATAATGGATTATAACCTTGAACGGTAATATTATTCTCATCGCAATATTTTCTAATTCCCGGACTTTGGTTTTGTAGATTTGGATGAAATTCAATTTGATTGAATTGAGGATAATAGTCCGGTGATGGTGATACGGCTTTCACTTTTTCAATCCAAGAAACATCGAAATTTGATACCCCAATATATCTGACTTTCCCCGATTGTTTGATTTCAATCAATTGTTTCCAGAAATCTTCAACGGTATATTTAGATCTCGGATCTAAGAAAGGAGCGTGGATCAAATACAAGTCAAAGTAATCGGTATCGAAATCCTTCAAAGAACCCTCAAATGCTTCAGTTAAACTGATCAATTGAGTCGAGCTAGTTGACACATTGAAAGCAGTGAACTTAGAAGTGATCCAAATATCTTCTCTTTTAACTCCACTATTTTTTATACCAAGGGCAGTCTCTTGAGAAGTACCGTAAAAATGAGCAGTATCAATTTGGTTAAAGCCTGACTTAATAGCAGCAGTTACTTGTTCAATAATTGGTTGGTAAAGTTCATCTTTTCCGTCTCCTCTTTTAGCAATTGACCATTTGGTACCCACACCATAACCAATTGTGATGGGTTTGCCGGACTTGGTCTTGTACTCAGTTAACGATGACATGGCTAAGGAAATAAATTGATGAAAGGATGTCAGATATTAAATAGTCCTTGTCAGTAAATTGAATGAGTAATACAAGCGCGGATCGTATCAGTATAGTTGGTCGGATCGCATGCATGGCGGGTAAATGGGGTAGATTGGCAGATGGACAAACGGTTAGAGATATGACTGACTAATGGTGAATATAGAATGGTGAGTTAGTCTTAAGGATGAAATCTGAAGAAAATATCCTTAAGTGTAGAGATATGGATTAGCTGTGGAATTGGCTTGTTACAGTGATGATCTTTTTTTTGCAGCCATCCGAATTGGGAAAGAGACTGAGGTGCAGTGTTATTGCTCCTGGACTCAATGCCAACATGATAGCTTTCAAAGATCTGGGATGTATATGGGTTACGAGAACAAATTATGGTATTTTACAACAACAGGAAATTGCTTAAATTGTCAGAAATTTCCGATCACAATTTGGTGACCTAGGAAGCCTATAAGCTGCTAGACGTCTATCAATAGGCAAGATTATGTATCTAAAGCTATAGGGATAAGAAGGAAATTGGAAAGTATCATCGATTTCAGATGAAAAAAAGAGAGATGCTAAGACATAGTATTATCATTCCTGGTACCACAGATAATATGGCAGCGTTCATGGAAATGGAAAGAATGTCTAAAGGATACAGGATGGGTTACGACAGGAATATAGAGGGGTAAGGTGGTTAAAGTAGTGGTTCCGTGTGGGGATTAAATGGATATGGAGTGGATCCGTGTGGGGATTAAATGGATATGGAGTGAACTCCCACCCCTATATAGAAAGCCCCGCTACAAAGTGTAACCTAATTTATAGAGTTGCCAAGCCCGGAGATATCTGTCTAACTCGATGCGCATATATCCTATTGTTGAAATCATAAATCGGATTTATGACGGCCCGTATACACCAAGAAAAAATAAATAATAAACATATCGTGGCTACCAATGAACATGGTAAGGTGCTACACACAAAAATAGATGATGAAGAATCTGGCCAGTCGCAGCTCTTTTTAAGTAAGCAGGTAACTTCACGTATACAGTCGTCCTTCATATGAGCAAATCTCAGTCTAATTTGTAAGCGGAAAAATAACTAGACCGGACGGCACTTCCGAGATTTAAACTTAAACCCGATGGTCATTCCATATTGATGGTAGAATAAAGAATGAGTGTGGTAATATATAGATTTCTAATATCAGTTGTAGTGCTGAATTCTTTAGACACCGTATAGGTAACATCGTATAGGTAACACCGATAGATCATAAAACGCTTGGCCTGCCAATATTTTGCAGGGTCGAGAAATCTTGGCTTTTTGAATCTCTAATATTGGTTGCAGCATCGAAAAAATAAAAATATTCCAAATAAAAATACGCCGTGGTGCAGGAACGGAATTGCCCAACACTCGCCGAGACAACTATCCGCCGAGTCCTTGGGCCGTACAAACGCCAAAAGTTCCAACACTTAGAATTGGAATATATATCATGCTTCTATTTCTAGTACCTTGCTGGACATGAATGGATGGGGCTGTTACTGGAGGTGGCTTTGCAGGCCCTGTAGTTGCTCGCAAGCAAATCTCTCGCGGTAACGTCATAATTGCGGGACAAATGGTTCTAATATTTGTCATGACTGCAACCGAGCAAAAAAAAAAAAAAAAAAACCGTAAACAGTTACAAGATTGGCAATGTATCGGGAAGAAAGAGTGATAGCCTTTTTTATGATGCATGTATATTTCCCTATATATAGTCCTTTCTCATGATACTTGCTTGGCAAACGCAGCCATATATAAACCGTTACATCCCCACTTGTTTTCTCTATATTTGTATTTTAAGTTACCCTCATCTATTTATTACTGACCTGCATTTGGACTTTTGCATAAAAGCATAATTGACCCCCGCAAAACTCCACTCCCTATTTACATCAAAAAATCCCATATATATTATAACTAACATAGACGTGAATTACCACTGTTTGTTTCGTTTGTCATTTTTATTGTATTTGCATTGATCATATTTTTTTCCCACTTCCATTATCACTGATTTGCATCCATGACCGACCGTATAAGATCTGGCAGTTGCTACTCTACCGAGAGTGTTGACGAAATGAGTGACATACTCTCTGGTCGTTTAAGTATATCGACCAACGAAACTGATCTTTCAATCCCTTCATATTTTGAAAGTACTAGTGAATGTCCCAAATATACTGCTCCATCCGACGCGTTACCACATTATAATCCAACGCTTGAATTATTTGGACTTAGTTTGATTAAGCCGGAATTTGCAACTCCATATAAGTCGTCATCTAAAAATTGGGAACCGGTATTAATGGAATTAAACCTGACCCAATTGGTGATATATGAATTGAATTGCAGTAAAGATATCAAGAATCTTATATTGGCATTATTCAAAGTTAAGAATAATGAAGATTGGGAAATCACTGATTCGTTCATCGAAAGATTCCAAAAATCTCTGGCTTTGAAGACCTTGAGTAAACACCATCATTTACTCAAAGATAACCAAATGTTATTTGAACCAGTTAATTCAAGACTTCAATTCATGGAATTGATACATAAATTCAAATGTACTGAAATGGAAAGATTAACTTTGAATTGTAGTAAAGCTGGTTTAGCACCAAATATGCATGAGCACCAAAACCAAGACCCCTTAACTGTTGTTAAATATAAAAATACTTTGAGAGTTAGGATAGAAATGATGCAATTATTACTTCAATTTTGGTCCTTTGAAGGGTTAATTAACTGGTTCACCGATTTGAATACTGGTAAGGATCTTAGCAATAATTACAGAGCTGATTCCGTGGGTGTTACTAAGACTTTACCAAGTTACACCAATTACAGGCAATTACTCGAACAAGGGTTAAGTGAAGAAGACTCTCTCAGTGGGTCCAACGAGATTCTCATTAAGGGATATAACTTCTTCGTTGATTCTCATCACAACATCATTGACTTAACATTTATCAAAGCATGTATGCCACATTTAAACTCGTATGATAAGTGGCCTAGAGTAGTTCTTTCGAACTTTGATCATTTTGAATGCAGTAATGTTGGTGATAATGTATATTTGAATCACAGTAAGTTGACGGGACTGACTTCAAAGGAACCAAATCAATTAGTGAAATGTAGGACATTCGCAGTTGAAAGAGAAGGCCTTGTTAGTATCTGTGGATTCTAGAGTACCGACACTCTAGGTCATATATGACATAACTATATACGAATTACGATAGATATGATACCATGAATGTATAAATATTTTATTTTTTGCAGCCATCTGCATCGCACTTGCAGCCTTGCGAGCATCACAGATGCATCAGATGACTTCACCTGCCGCGAGACGCCGCAAAACGGACCAAACGCGGTAAAAAAAGTAGCCAGTGAGAAGTTGAACAAGCGGTGGACGCGTACTCTTCTCCTCAAGTCTATTCATTCTTTCTTTTATTTATTCATTTACATTATAAGACAATCTATTTTACGATTTTATATCCAGTATAAAATTTCTATAATACATACTCTTTTTACATTGGTGTTACATCACCACGTCTTCATCGCATTCATCATTAGCCATACCAAAGTAATGCTCTGGTTCTCTTGCATATTGATTATCTTCGTACCCTTTTACCACATATTGTTCGACTTCATCACATGGACTCAATTTTATGGATTGAATTGATTGTGGAGTCTGCGGCATATCGTAATCATTCAGATTGTTATTGATATCACCGGCGGAACCTCCCATATTGGCCCCGAAATTATTTGAATTGTTTGTAGCATTCAAGTTTTTGGCGGCAGCAGCAGCAGCCGATGCTGCGATGAAATCGTAATCATTGAAAGACATATCTTCAAATTTCGTAACAATTTCCCCATTAACTTCAAATTGGCGTAAACTACCCCAGGGAGTTATTTTTATTATCCCTCCGTCTGGATGACTATAAACAGGCCATTCATTCGAGGTGGAATACAACTGCTGAGTTATCTCATCGATATTCTTTTTTTTCAATGCACTAGGCTCATCATTTCTTCTTTTACTCATAATAAAATGGGGTTCAGGAAGTTTTTCAAAGTTATGGATGGAATGAAGTCAACAGTAATGACGTGCCTATCTTAGTTATTACAGGTTTGAAGCTTTTGAAAAAAAAATATGTCAATCCCGGGTAATTGACTAAATTAAATGATTTTTTACGGGCGGGAATTGTTGCAGCTTTATAATTTTCACCGGTCTGGTTTGCAGCAGAGCTGCGGTTCTGAAGGGAAATAAAATCCACGAAAAATTTGTCGCCATTCCTGTATACATGGTAGCGTCGTGTGCGGGCCTGACCTCGGGTCGCTTTCTGTGGCTGGCTCCCGAATTGAGGCAGCGGTAGTGTGAACCACCGGTGTGTTATTACCGGACGATCTTGGGGCACTACCAAATGTCAGTTCGGGAGTGCGGATCTGGTGTATGGGTCAAGAGGTGTCGATTTCAGACTTGGAGAGAAAAGAAGAACCAAGTGAAAAATAATTCGTGCAAAAGACTGTGAGCTGGGGAACCAGTGTCTATATACGATATTTGCCACAACAAAACTCCACTTAATCTTAATCTACACTATATACACACACTATATCTCTATACATACCCAGCTACCCCTATTCATCCTTCTTATGCCCACATTAAACTTTGTATGTACTACTCTTCAGCTCTTGTTTCTCTCGGTTCATCCACACCTCAAACAACCAATCAAGAATTTTTATTTACAGATTATTCTCAGAGAAAAAATTAGCCAACCAAAAAGGTAACTAAACATGTTAAGAACCAGAACTTTCTTAAACTCTACCAAGAGTTTCAGGTATCTTAGTTCAAGCACTCCAAAGCTCAATAGTATTGGTAATGATCCAAAACCATTCATTAATGCCATGGGGAAAGACTATGAAAAATATACCAAAGACTATGGATCTTTTGGTAAAACTACCTTTTCAGAAGTTTTAGATGAAATTGATATGACTTGGGGTAAAGATGATGACCCAAAAAATGTCGCCAAACAAAACAGTAAAATCAGACATTTCACAATTAATTTTGGGCCACAACATCCTGCAGCTCATGGGGTTTTAAGATTAATTTTGGAATTACATGGAGAAGAAATTGTCAGATCGGATCCTCACGTTGGTTTATTGCATAGAGGTACTGAAAAATTAATTGAAAGTAAAACTTATATGCAAGCCTTACCATATTTCGATCGTTTAGATTATGTTTCTATGATGACAAATGAATTAGTCTTTGCATTGGCCGTTGAAAAATTATTAAATGTTGAAGTACCATTAAGAGGTAAATATATAAGAACATTATTTGGGGAGATCACCAGAGTTTTAAACCATTGTATGTCTGTTTTATCCCATATTATGGATGTCGGTGGTTTGACTCCGTTCTTATGGGGTTTTGAAGAAAGAGAAAAATTAATGGAATTTTATGAAAGAGTCAGTGGTGCCAGATTACACACTGCTTATGTCAGACCTGGTGGAGTAGCTCAAGATTTACCAGCCGGTTTATTGGATGATATTTATATGTGGGCCACCCAATTTGGTGATAGAATTGATGAAGTTGAAGAATTAGTTACTGATAATAGAATTTGGAAAGCAAGAACTCAAGACGTTGGGGTAGTAACTGCTGAAGATGCTCTTAATTATTCATTATCTGGTGTTATGTTAAGAGGTTCTGGTATACCATTTGATATCAGAAAGTCTCAACCTTATGATGCTTATGAATTGGTTGATTTCGATGTAGCCGTTGGTCTTAATGGTGATTGTTACGATCGTTATTTAATTAGAATGGCCGAATTTAGACAAAGTTTAAGAATCATTGAACAATGTATTAACGATATGCCTGAAGGTCCTGTTAAAGTTGAAGATTATAAAATCAGCCCTCCTGCAAGATCTTTAATGAAAGAAGATATGGAAGCTTTAATTCACCATTTCCTTTTATTCACCAAAGGTTATGCCGTACCTCAAGGTGAAACCTATACTGCCATTGAAGCTCCTAAAGGTGAAATGGCCGTTTATGTTGTTTCTGATGGTAGTGAAAGACCTTATAGATGTAAAATTAGAGCTCCAGGTTTCGCTCATTTAGGAGCTTTTGACCATATTTCAAGAGGTAATTTATTAGCTGATGCTGTGGCTATTATTGGTACCATGGATTTGGTGTTTGGAGAAGTTGATCGTTAATTAGCATATTTATAGTAGTATAGACATATACACCCGATAACAACCATAAGTTTGATTGAGTGGTCATCAGTATGACATGTCAAGAGAAAATTAGAGAGCGTGACGAAACGACAGAGTACACTTATTATCGAATATATTCCTTCCCTATCCCAAAAATTTATAAGCCAATAATAATGAACCGGCTGTACCACCTACAAGAGCCATGGTTTTAAATGTCGACCCATCATCATAATCAGTTTCATCTTCATACCGTGGGTACAGCGTAGTTGTTGGTTTCTGATACATAAATTGATGAGATGGGTTAACATTAATAGATTCCCGAATATAACTATCATCAGATTTGGCCTTTCTATTAACTTGTCTCATCATGTGTTTAGTAATTAACTCTTCACTGATCTCCAGAATATCAGCATTCTTGGTCAATCTTTGTAATATAGCTTCTCTTTCTTCGTCGGTTAATTGTCTATTAATGATCCGTTGTTCAAATTTCAAATGTTTCAGTAGATGTTCTTCATAATTGAAATGAGGAACATTGAATCTATCTCCATAATTCTTATGTTCTCCCAGAAACGTCGATGTCGGTTCATCATAATCTCCAAAATTATGCACTCTACCTCTTGTTCTATTCATTCTCGAACCTCCGGAATTTCTATTGGCCCCGTAATACGTGTTCTGCCATTCTCGTTTTGAATTGTTATATGAATACTGGGAATTGTAATCTGATCTATATTCCCCGGTCCCCATGTGCATTCCCCCCATTCCGCCAGGACCTCCGCCACTTAATGTCCGATCGTATTCGGCTCTTTTCCGTTTATCTTTGAGGGTTTCATATGCGTTGACGATTCTTATGAACTTATCACTATTAAGTTTTTTATCATCGTCATTCAAGTGACTATTGAGATCAGGGTGATATTTTTTACTGAGTTTTTTGAACTGGAGTTTGATATCTCTTGAAGAAGAGGATTTGGGGATTTCTAGAATCTCATAAAAACTGCTGCTTGAAGTATGGGCAAATCGTAGAAACTGTCTCATCTGAAGTATCAAGCAAGTGAAAATATCTTATCGCGAATCCGATATGTGGAGATGAAACAGATAATGGATGCACTTAAGGTTTGAATGTGATAAAATAATTGAATAGATGAATAACCGGGGAGGAGCAAGGAAGTAATATATAGGAGGTTAATTATATATAGAGAGTTGAAGAATACAACCATTAGTAACCCGAGTCTGAATGTCCTCACCAGATGTGTCCGTCAGCCAACTCCATGATTCCGAACAATGGCCTTGAGGTATTTGGCGGATATACAGCGCGGGCTGATCACCGGAGTCGCTGTAGAAAATGGCTGCAAATTTTCAATCTTGACTTATTGTGCGGGATTCCATTATTCAGACACTTGCATTGTACGATAGATACAGTGGATACGGTGGATACGGCATTGTGATTGTCTATTTTAATTGGCCGATATTTTGTCTCTCAGAAAAACATTTAATGTTTGATGGTTTTAATGGCTTCGATGAATCTTCACCGTTTTGATGGCTTCAGTAGAGCCTTGAGTTCGGTAGAGCCTTGAGTTCGCTAGAGCTTGAGTTCGGTAGAGCTTGAGTTCGGTAGAGCTTGAGTCAAGTGACGTTTCTTTAATTGGAGATGATATTCATCTATTCAACGCTTTCGAAACTACTAACCTTCAAACATTTTGTAAGAGATCTTAAGTCCCTGGTTTCTACACTAGCCATTATTCAAAAATACTCCTCGGTATCCTGGGTCGAGGGCGGCGCCCCGGCGACTCGGGGGGGAAACGGAGACGGAGGGGTGCGAACCTACTAGAAACCGTGCGTTTACCGTCATCACAAATTGTCATAAATTTTTCATATATTTCTCATTAATTCCTCACTCATTAATTAATTAATAATATATCGCCACAATGCCTAGACAAAGAAGAACTGCTCCAGCTCCATCTAGAACTCAAACTAGATCCGCTCATACTGCATCTCATCCTCAACAACATGCTCCAGCCCAACACGCCCCAGCCGCCCAAGCTCAAGCTCAATCTCAACCAAGACAACCAGGATTATTTGGACAAATGGCATCAACTGCCGCTGGTGTAGCTGTGGGTTCGACTATTGGACACACTATTGGTGCTGGTATTACCGGATTGTTTGGAGGATCATCGTCTCAACCAGTTGATCAAATGCAAGATCAACAATTGACTCAACAACAACAACAAAGTAATTATCAAGAACAAGCCACCCATTGTGATGCCGATGCCAGAAACTTCACCAGATGTTTAAGTGATAATGGCGGTAACATGCAAATTTGTGATTTTTACTTACAACAATTAAAAGCATGTCAAGAAGCTTCCCGTCAATATTAGAATTATGTCAAGTATTGAATATTTATTTCTATTTATTTAGCCCTGTAAATATAAAATTATAGCTAAATGGTCTATACTTCACAATTACAAAGGTACGTCTATTGATCTATTTACTTGAGACAATTCTCTGGTGTTTGATATTCTCTGGTGTTTGATATTCTCTAGTGTTTGCAATTCACTTCTTATCCTTACGAGTGTAATAATAATAACCTCCAGCACCTAAACCAAAAGCCCCCAAAGTTAAAAACAAAGCACTAGAACCTGAGTCTCCAGTTTTGATTCTTTGACCTTCACTTTGTAAATTATCATGTTCTAAATCATCCAAAATATTGGCCGGTTTAACTTCTTCATGTTTATGATCAACTTGTCCTTCACTTAAATTACTTACTTGAGCTTTATTTAAATTAGGATTAGTTGAAGTTTGAATGTATTGATCTCTATTGGCAGGCTTAGAAGTCTTTGGAGTTCCTGCTCCTCCATTGGTAATCTTGATCGGTTTACTACCTCTATCTTGTAAAATCTCCGGTTGAGCAGATACTTGTTCACCTCCATGAACAACAGTAGCCGAATTGGCTTCAACCTTAACGGAAGAAGCAGCTTCTTCATTCAACATCTGTTGTTCAACCGTCTTTTTTCTCTCATTGGCAATATCTTGTTTGATAGCTTCTTCCGTAACTGGTGGGACTTTTGGTTCGGTGACTTTTGGAATAAAATCATACTTGAATTCCCATTCCGAAATTGAAGTTTGGGACGGTAATCTAAATGAATCAATTGTCGATGGATCATTCTTAGCAAAGTATCTGGTGGTCAGGTGGAAAGATCTGGTGTTAATTGATCTCATTGAACTAGTTAAAGACTTGGTAAACATAATGAATAAATAATAAATAGAATACTTGTGGGAATGGAAATGTGAAATGTGAAATGTGAAATATCGTGGGGTTAAGGGACTGGTCATTCCGGTAAGTGCACGCGTTTGGCTTGGTTGCCGTTTTATTTGAGGCGGGATTGCTGGTTATTTGCAGCCAATCACCGAGTGAGAGTGATGGTACAATATTAGTAGTTTAAGTATTTATTAGTATTAAGTAGTCTATAAAAAATCTTAGCGGATATATCGATAAGATAACGAATTACATGTCATCTCTGTCCCCAAGAAGATCTTCAAGATACTGGCTTGGAGGTCTCTTTGGTTTATCTTCTCGACTTACATCTAGTAATGAGTTAGATTGAAGCATTGATGAACTTGAGGGGAAGATGGATGAATTTGAAGGATTTAAATGGTGGAACGATGCATTTGATTGGTTCATTTGATGGAAACTAACCCCCAATGCATCACCACTATTACTCCTACTATGACCACCCATATATGTAGAATTATTTCCATTTAAAGCATTTCCATTTAGTGCAAAATCAGTGGTGGGACTGAAAAACATTGAACCTCTATTACCGGTTTCTAATTGAGCATTTCTGTAACTTCTGCCAAGGGGATTGTTAAGTGTTAGTTGACTCATATTTGATACTGAACTTTTCTGATCAAGAACTGATGATACTGAGCTATTAGCACTCTCTTGAAAGAAATGAAGGGGGGAGTTTTGATAGTATTTTTCACTTTGATTTTTGGCTTTATTCCATGATACGATCCACGTAATTATAAAATACATCAATAGTATGAGGAAAACAAGTAATATGATACCTCCCAAAACGATAAATACAAGATTATTAGGTAATGTGGTCCGAGTGATATATGGATTGTTATCTCCAGTATTTATTTTGGGGGTGAAACTATATGATGAAGTCATGGCTGCCAATGATGGCATGTCAACTCCCCTTTCATATATGGTTTTGGTTGGCGGTATTGGCGTTGGAAATGATGGGGCTGTAAGTATATGCATTTCTTATAGTAGAGAAACAAAAGCCAATTAGTGGGAGATACAAAATATTTATAATGGAAGAACAAATTTCAAATGGAAAACATAACAAACCACCTAAAAAATACCTTGTTGTACCGTATATAAACAACTATATACAAGAGAGAACGAAAAAATTCATTATTATGCACGTTATTCCTTCTTGCATGAATAGGTTGCAAAAAAAACTCCTTCTGAATTTTCCCGGTCATAATCACTGTTCCAAATTGAGGCCTGTTATTGCTGTAAAACGCGTGGGTTTCGCGTCTGTTTATCAAACAACAGGACGCCAAATCTTCACCCGCAGGTGTTTGATCAGCAATACACTTAATTTAATTTTCATGGTGTGGTCTAGAAGCGTATTTCTATTCACGTGTCGTGGTGGAGACCCATGGTGCCGTAGATATTCTCGTATTACTTCCGTAACCTTATTTGTGTTCCATCTTCATCTTACTCCTTCCTCTTATACTTACCCTAAAGTGTAATTATTCTATCCTTCCCGTCCGTAATATTGATGGTTGGCTTTCATCTCGCTTGTTCTTCACTCTTGAGCCTTTCATAATATTAAAAATAACTCTGAGCTTATTTCCAATAATACTCTTCTCGCATCTCGAACTCATAAACTTCTAATTTAAGCATTAACCTAAAAAAGTATTATGAGTTAATTAGAGTTTTTGCTGTATGTATGGAGTTGCCTCCTATAAATCAATTCCGCCGTATACTAATTTTGGCTTTTGGGGAACTACTGAAAGATCCTGTCATGAGGATAATATGCAGGATATTGAACAACTCCGATAATACAAACTGTGCCTAGATATCATCGTCAGGAGTTTTAGTAGTATACGCTGGTTCTAGTATTATATTGTACAAATATTTAAGTTACACTAATTAAATAATCTTGTGGGACTTTTTAAAATCTCCAATCTTTATCAGCCGATTCAATTGCCCAGTTAAATTTCTCCCTTAAAGTTTTGGTGAATAACTTTTCAATTGGAACATCAAAACGTTTGGAGAAAACAACGGTTAATCTAGGATCAATATAATTCATCTTTGAGGTACCCAAAGAAACTTCAGAGTTATCTTCTTTATCCTTCAATTGGAATTGAGTATTTAATATTCTTTTCTCTAATTGTTCAACCTTTTGTTGTAATTTTTCTACGGTGGCATTTTTAGTAACTTCTGGTTTACCAGATTTAAGTTCTTTTTTGAATTCAGCCTCTAAATCTTTAACTTTTTGCATTCTTTCCTTTAAATCTTTATCTTTCATAGGAGGTTTACTTTCAGCTTCGAGTTTTTCGTTGTCTCTAGCGAATTTTTTATTGACTTGTTCTTCTGTTCTTTGTAGAATTTTCTCTTGAATCGACAGAATATCTTCTTTACTGAGATCATCAATTTCTTGAAAGTATTTTGGATCTTTCCGTTTCAATTTCGAATCAAGTTGGAGAATCATTTTCTTGATTCGGATTTTTTCCCATAATAATTCTTTTAATTTATCACTGATTTTCTGGACTGAATCACCATGAGTTTTACTGACCGTACGCTGATGATTACATAAAATAGCAACGGTTCTATTGGCAGCGTTAAACTTGACCACTTTCTCGGCTACAGTACCTTCATTTTTGATTATATCTAATTGATCTTGCATGGTTTTAGAAGCGTTATAAGTTCTGAATACCTTAGCCGTCAACCCTTTCATATATGTTTGGAACTTCTTATTTAAAAGACTCGGGTTGATTCTATCGAATAAATCATCACCTGGTTGTTTTGGTGCTTTCTTAAAGATTTTTAAATTTTTGAAAACTTGGTTATCAACCTCAACTTCCTGATAAAATCTAATAGAATCTTTACCCAAGAAATCAAAAATAACTGTGTTTGGGGGTTTCAAAGTGACGTGCTCATATCTTAAGGAACAACATCCAACAGTATCTGCTTCGTCTTCACCTTTCTCACCACCAGCTCTTAAAGCAAAAATATCAATTAAGTAGGTGGCGGTAGCCATTTGACGATCTTGCATTAGATTAGATTTCAATGATTCAGTATAATCTTTTCTAATAGCAGCAATATGATTCTTCAAGTTCCTGGCAGTTTCAAACTTTCTAAAATCAGATAACCCTTTGACTGAAGAATTTTGAGCAAATCTGACATACTTAAAAGAATCGCTGATATTTTCTCTCCACATAGCTAACCAAGTAACAGTGTTATCATGTTTAACATCACCCCAGGTATGCCCTTCAGGTGGTTCAGGTATTGGCACTCCTTCACTTAAATTCAATGTTACATTTTCTGGATAAACTCTTCTCTTCAATTTACCTGTCTTTGGGTGAGCACCTCTACCCCTAAATAACCCTGGAGGTTCAATTCTAAAATTACCAACCTTTTCCTTTCTACCATTCAAAAGACAAGTTCTATAAGGTTCTTCAAATTTTTCCTTCTCTTCCTTGATTGCCTTCTTTTCATCTCTGGTCATTTTCTTTCTTTCATCTTTCAACTGTTCGAAATATGCATACATTTTTGAAAAATCCATCTTCTCAAATTCTTTAATATCCACATTGCAGCCACCACATTCTTTTAAAACAGTCTTGAAATCTTGGAAGAAGTTCTTTTGAAAAACGGGGTTCTTCCCATGATCAGTTTCTACCAAAGCACCAAAAAAGCCTGCCACTTCTTCGGCTTGGGGAGGTAAAGTGACTGCCTTTCCATCGTAATATAACTTAATATGAGACGGTAAAGCTTCGTATTCTGGAGGAAAAATCACCCCATTATGTACTAAACTAGTCCATTTAATTTCCCCATCGTTGTCCTCCTGTTCTTCCCACCATTTATATACATTTTCCTCTTCTTCATCGTTTTTTTCTGACTGTTCGTCGTTGGCTGGAGACTCAGCTTTTGTGCCATTTTTACCGCCATTTTTATTACCATTGGCCAGACTTTTCGTTTTGGTTTCTTTAGGCTCCTTCTTGGGCTTTGTTTCCTTTTTGGGTTTGGTCACCTTTGGCTTTGTTTCCTTTTTAACCTTCGGTTCAGATTTTGATTTAGCAGGTTTATCATCTTTTTTGGGCTTAGCAGGGGTCTTTTTCGGTTTTTTTTTAACTGGGCTGACCCTCTGAGAAAGGGGAATTTCATCATCACTATCCACAATCTCAGTTTTCACTCTTTTTCTAATTGGTATATCATCTTCTGAAGAACTCATTATTGAGTATAATTGAAAAAACCGTGAATCTGTTTTTCAAGTAGCGTCGTGCGCGTTTCATGAAGGAAGACATTGCTGGACGTGTTATTCTTTTTTTTTGGGGTGTTTTATGCAGGATGCTTCGTATTATATAATTCTAGTAGTTAGGAAAGACGTTGTTGGAGTCTGTAACTTTTTAGGACATACTTACATACCCATGGACGTGGAGATTGATATCAGGAGTATATAGTTTGAGACTGTTGTAGTATAATTCTTTAATTTCAGCTCTTCAATATAATAGTCTAAATAGTATAGCTACTCTGTGTTTAGAATATTATCCTCCAGTATAATACTTCCGTCACTTTTGGGGTAAAACGAGCTTGTGCTTTCGATTCCCAATAAATTTCTACAGCTCTTTTCGGTGATCAGTATTAATGACTGATCATGTGTCAACCCATACCGCATTGACGAGCCTATCTTATGTTACAGCCTATAAAAGTAGAGTTGCGGGATGTTAGACGAACAAGGTAATAAACAACTCAGTAATAGACATAAAAAAAGAGCAAGTATTCAACTAATGAAGGTAGCAATTAGAGAAATTGGAGACAGTATAGCCAATTGATACAAACCATATGCATGGAAGCGATTTGCAACCAAAAAATCTAAAATATGAACCCTTGAAGGAAATTAGAAAAAGTCAGGCAGCAAAATTACTGTGAAAAAGTAAGGTAAGGAAGAGGGGATTTTTCTTTACATCATCAGCATTGACTATACCATTTTGGAAACATAATTAACCATAATTATTCTATTGTTAATACCTGCGAAATTCGCCAATTAGGTTTAGATATGATGAAACTAAATAGAAAGTCAAATTGTCAAGGCAATAATACATGATATAATTTCTTAAATAGGCAATAAGCAAAAAATAGAATAGAAAGCCGTATAGATAAAGAATCGTTATACCTTCGTTTCAGGGCAAATATCATTCACTAAGCTCCAGATTTGGTCGCAAAAAAAACTTTGTGACATTTCCAAAACAGGTAATAGGAAAACAATGGTCGCAAAAAATAAGCAAAATATATTAAAATTGAATGAAATCAAAATATTTGGTGTGATTGATTATCTCTAAACAGTAAAGATGTAAATAATATCGATAAATGTAGTAAAAATTCATAACTATACTGTACTTAATGTATGGGACATTCTCTTTTGATATATAATAGATTCGGCTGGGTTTTAAAATTTTCAAATCGTCAGTTGTCACTTACTCTAATTTATAATCATCCCGACTTATCGTTTGAATTCATTTCAATTCATTATAAATCATTTCATTTGTTTCATTCGAGTTAGTGCATTTCGTTAAATCTAATTCATTAATTTTTTTTCTTCATTTGCATTTATCGGATTCCTCAATCAAGAGCATCAATAGTTTTTCCTGGGGACAATATTCCACAAATACCGTTTAATACAAAATAATTTGAGTTGATCCAATATGTCCATTCGTACAAAGCCCTTACAACAATTGAATAATGGCCAAATCAATGCCAGAAATAATGCTATTACTCCCATCAAGTTTCCTAAATCTACCAGCGACGTTTATGATATTCAAAATGTTCCAGGTGAATCTCAGCATATGTTGAAACAACAGCATTTATATCAAACTGAGCAAATCCAACATCAGCAGCATCAGCAACAGCAACAGCAACAACAAAAGAAAAAGAAAAAGGAAAAGTTAAGTTCTTTGTGCAAAACTCCGCCATCTGTTGTTAGAACTAGAAATGGTAGAGATTATAGAAGAGGCTTATTTTTAGGTGAAGGGGGATTTGCCAGATGTTTCCAAATGAAGGATTCAAATGGTCAAATATATGCTGCCAAAACAGTTGCTAAAGCATCGATCAAAAACGAAAAGACGAAAACTAAATTATTATCCGAAATCAAAATTCACAAATCTTTAAAACATTCAAATATTGTTAATTTTATTGACTGCTTTGAAGATGACGTGAATGTTTATATCTTATTAGAAATTTGTCCAAACCAATCATTAATGGAATTATTAAAAACCAGAAAAAGATTGTCTGAACCTGAAGTTAGATTATTTATGGTGCAGATCATTGGAGCTATTAAATATTTACATCAAAGAAGAGTAATTCATAGGGATTTAAAATTGGGTAACATCTTCTTTGATCCTGATATGAATTTAAAAATTGGAGATTTTGGCTTAGCTTCAGTATTAGAAGATTTCAATTCAAGAAAATACACTATATGTGGTACACCAAATTATATTGCCCCAGAAGTGTTAGGAGGTAAAAATAATGGTGGACATGGGTTCGAAGTTGATATTTGGGCCATTGGTATTATGATGTATGCTTTATTGATTGGAAAACCACCATTTCAAGCTAAAGATGTGCAAATTATTTATGATAGAATTAAAAAATCTGAATATAGTTTCCCAATTGATAAACCAATTAGTGAAGAAGCTATGAGATTAATTAAAGATCTTTTAAATGTCAACCCACTTCAAAGACCAAGTATTGATGAAATTTTATTTTATGATTGGTTCAAAGGTCCATTCCCCGACAAGACTCAAGAATTATCTTTATCTAAACAGCCCGATGGATTGGATATGATATCTAAGAATCAAAGTGCATTAAATTTCAAAAACATGAAGATGAATTGTGGAATTTATACACCAAAAATTAAGAATCCAGTTGAGATTCTTAAAACCGATTTACAAAGTGAAGAAACCAAAACAGTACTTCCAAGAAGTTTATCGCCTAATGATACCAAATATAAATATAAAGAAGTTGATCCAACAGTATTAACTAAGAAAAGATTTCAATTCAATTCTAATTTTTCAAATGCAATCAGTGAATTGGATGGGATTTGTCAAGAAACTTTTGAAACTATGGAATATTTACAACAAAATTCTGACGTTAAATTAGAAAGCTTCCAATTACCAACATGTGAAAATCCAACATTGATTAGTAAATGGGTTGATTACTCCAATAAATATGGATTCAGTTATCAATTAAATAACAATGATATTGGAGTATTATTCACTGATTCAAACACTATATTGAAACTTACTAATAATGAAAAATTCTTAGAATTGTTATTACATGAAAATGAAGGTTGGACATGTATCGAGAATTCCAACTATAATGCCCCATCAAAATGTAAAAGACAATTGGAAATTGTTGATTTCTTTGCTAAATATATGAATTCCAATTTATCAAAAGTTAGTGAAGTTGCCGAAAGAAAAGAAATTGTATTTTTAAGAAGATATACCAGGACCAGTGAATATATCATGTTTGAGATGTCAAACGGTAGTTTCCAATTCAACTTTAAAGATCATCACAAAATAGTTGTGTCTAAGAAAGGATACGCCATAACCCATATTTCCCCCACCAAAATAACCCAAACTCATCCATTGATCTTGATATTGAAACAAGGAAATTTCCCAGGAGTCCACATCCCCGAATGTTTAGAAAAAATCATGATTATTAAAGAAGCTATTAAAGAAAAAGCCTATGTAGGCTCTATGTAGCATATGTATTATAGATACCAATAGATACCATCCAGAGAACAAGCGCAATAGTAGATATCTTGCCGTTATGCATTATATTATACAGTTAAAAATTATCATTATCATTCAACAATGATTTTAATGCCCATTCATCTTTGAATCTATTCTTAATCATATCTAATTCCCCAATCAAATTAGTACATGCATTTCTTAAAGCTTCTTTAGGAGTATAATTATCTTCTGTTTGGATTCTAATAACAAAATTAGCAAATAATGGATGTTCTACTTTATAAGCCGCAAATAATACCCGTTCATCTCTTAAAAGCTGGGATCTCAATAAGTTGGCTAATGTATGGTCTTCTCTTTCTATTTTGATGATGGCTGCATTAGGCACCTTTGTGTCGGGTATTATTTGAATCTTCTCCACGCCATCCGGTAATATAAAAAGCTCGAATCTATCTGGAGCGTTCATGACGTTTGATTAGATTTAATATATAGTACAATCGAGTAGTCTTCAACACCTAAGTCTGCTGGTTGTTGAAAAATGCGAGCTTTACCCGGATCTTATGCAAACATCCCAAACAGGAATTCCAACGAGGCAACGACGTGCGCGAACTAAAGACACCCGAAGTTGTGATGGTCAAAAAACTCTCAGAAAACTCAGAAAACTATCAGATAATCTCCAACTATCAATTATATCACTTTATTTTTTTAACGTTTGATATTGGTGATATACTCTGAATTTCCTGCTGTATCAAATATTTATATTTCCCTCACGTGATCCCCGTCAGTTATATTTTATTCCCTATAATTGATACCTGATATCACTGAAAAAAACCCTTACGATCCCACTACACGGCACAAGATAATTCGTTTAAATTGCAATGTCAAATCCTGATCCTTGGGGAAACCAAAACCGTCCGTTAGGTCAAAATTTCAAGTATGTATTTGATTTTGTCACGTGGCATTGGACAATTGATAAGAAGGTCAGATGATGCAAGAAGAAGAAGAGTATGATGATGATGAAAGGAGACCAACAGATGATGAAATGTGATGGAAAGGGGAAGAATAAAGGAGGAGAAAACAAGGAGAAAAAACGTCCAAGATTTCCATATCGATCAATACTAACGTTTAGCCGTCAACATCCCCCAGTTTTACCGCCTCCTGCCACTTTAGAAACCGGTATGTACCTTACCAGCCTTATGCCCCACTGGTGTTTAATCGAGCGATGGTCCGGAGCTGCATTGCTTCGAGATGCCGCGGCCGCGCCCCCACGGCGTGGTGGCCATATCTCGTGGTGCTGTGTCGTTATAGTAAGGCCTCTAGTATAACTTGTAGTATCAAGCCGCACCGGATTTTCCAGGGTTTATTACCCGAAACTATCGGCCCAGCGACACGACCGATTGACCATGAAAGGGGACTCTCCCATACAAATACTAACATTTTAGGAGGTCAAAAATTTTACCCCTTACCGAGTCTACCAAGTTTAGGTAATGGACAAACTAATCACCAAGGTGTTGGACATGGAGGTCACACCTTTAGTATCCCTGCTTTAAATAAAGATCAAGTATGTGTACATCATCATTAAAATTCATTTGGCCAATTACGATTACCCGGCTCGCGTAGCGCCAGCGACTGAAAAAATTAAATACTAACTTGAATTTAGCATCCAGATCACAGACAAAATTCCACCAGTCTACCACCAGCAATGGGTTTAGGAGACCAGAGTCAACGGCCAGGAGCTTCTCAACAATCTCCTCCTCAACACCATTCTTTGCCTACTCAATTAGGCTCGACCCCTCCCCAAGTTCATTCACAATCTCAGCCTCCATCGCAACCGGCTGCCAGTCAAGGTCAACAAATACTGCAACAAGAACAACAATCCCAACAGCCTACACCACAACATGCTTATAATCAATCCACCCATGGCCCAACTCATGGTTCAATTTCGGGTCCTTCGACTGTACCAATTGGCTCGACACATCTGTCAATCTCTGGAGTACTGCAGCAACCACCTCAACAATCTCAGCTGCAACAATCTCCAACTCAATCTCAAGGGCAACCCCAATCAACTCCAAATTCACAACCTTCTCTGGCTGTATTACAAGCCGCTCAAGTGGTCACTCAAAATGTTCCAAATAGGAGTCCTGCGACTAATGTTTATCGTCCGTTGAATGTTAAAGACGCTTTATCATATTTAGATCAGGTCAAGATCCAATTTTACAACCAAGCTGATGTGTATAATAATTTCTTGGATATTATGAAAGATTTCAAATCCCAAGCAATCGATACACCAGGAGTTATTGATAGGGTTTCAACTTTATTTAAGGGTCATCCAAACTTAATTCAGGGGTTTAATACTTTTTTACCTCCTGGTTATAGAATCGAATGCTCTTTAGATCCTTCTGATCCAAATCCAATTAGAGTCACTACCCCAACTGGTACCACAACAACTGCTAAATCTGATTGGCAATCAGAAGATTTCCAAGCTGCTGATATTGCAAGTCAACAACAAGTTCAGCAAGCAGCTCAACAAGTAACTCAACATCAGCAACAGCAACAAGCTCAAATACCGGGTCAACCTCAAGGTGATGGCAACACCGATCAAATGAATCATGCTATCACTTATGTTAATAAAATCAAAACAAGATTCGCCAATCAACCAGATATCTATAAGCAATTCTTGGAAATTTTACAAACTTATCAAAGAGAACAAAAGCCAATTGCTGAAGTTTATGAACAAGTAACAACATTATTTTCGAACTCTCCCGATTTATTGGATGATTTTAAACAATTTTTGCCAGACACAAGTGCTCCCCAACAACCTTTTGGTGTTCCATCTCAATTGCCTCCTGTTGGTAACTTTCAACCTCCAACCGGAACAACTGGTGCCACTGGTTTAAGTCCCCAAAATGGGGCCGGAAACTTTGACAATCAAGGTCAATTAAAATCTCAACAAACCTTACCTCCTCCACCTCAAGCTTTTAATCAAGCTATGGTGCCACAACAAATTCAACCTCAACACTTACAACAATATCATCAACCTCAACAACAACAAGTTACCCAAGCTCAACCACCTCAACAAGGTTATCCAGGTATGAATGGTTTACCTAATAATCGTATGATGGTTAATGGTAATGCAGACAATGAAGTTGTCCCAAGAAAGAAACAATCAATAAGCGAAGGTTATGGTTTTGATAAAAATTATAATAATGAAGCACAATATTCATCATTAAGGACTGAAGTCCAGCCAAGAATGGATTCTCATACTCAAATTTCCACCAAAAATGGCATAACTACTGTAACTAATCCAACTTTAGTACCTGGAGTCCCTGAACCAATACCTTCTTCTAACGTCAATAGATCTTCCTCATTACTGGAAGAAATAAACTTTTTCGACAAAGTCAAAAAGGCTATTGGTAATAAACAAACTTATAATGATTTCTTGAAAATTATTAATTTATATTCTCAAGATATTATTGATAAAGCTACGTTGATTGAGAGAGTGGAAGCTTTTATTGGTGATTTGAATCCAGAATTATTAGACTGGTTCAAAATGTTTGTAGGATTCAAAGAGCCAGAACATATTGAAACTATCGTCTTCAAGAAACATCAGTTGGAATTGTCCTTATGTAAAGCCCATGGTCCATCATATAGACAACTACCTAAAGCTGAAACTTACATGCCATGTAGTGGTAGAGATGAAATGTGTTGGGAAGTTCTAAATGATGAATGGGTTGGTCATCCAACTTGGGCTTCTGAAGATTCGGGCTTTATTGCTCATAGAAAAAACCAATACGAAGAAATTTTATTCAGAATTGAAGAAGAAAGATTAGAGTATGATTATCATATGGAAGCTAACTTGAGAACAATTCAAACTTTAGAAACAATTGCTAATAGAATTGCTAATATGTCCCCTGAACAAAAAGCTAATTTCAAATTACCTCCAGGCTTGGGTCATACTTCTCTTACTATTTATAAGAAGGTTATTAGAAAGGTTTATGATAAAGATAGAGGATTTGAAGTTATTGATGCGCTACACGAAAATCCTGCCGTTGCCGTCCCAATTGTTTTAAAGAGATTAAAACAAAAGGATGAAGAATGGAGAAGAGCTCAGCGTGAATGGAACAAGGTTTGGAGAGAAATGGAACAGAAAGTTTTTTACAAGTCATTGGACCATTTAGGTTTAACATTCAAACAAGCTGATAAAAAATTGTTAACTACAAAACAATTAATAAGTGAAATCAGTACCGTTAAAGTTGAACAACAAAATAAGAGATTATATCCTTTGACTCCAAAGCCACAAGAACAATTGAATTATAAATTCAATGATTTTGAAATTTTATATGATATTTTACGTCTCAGCGATGTTTTCATTAACAAATCTTCCAATTATTCCACTAACGACCGTGAAAAATTGGTTAAATTTTTCCAATCATTCATTTCCTTATTCTTCAGTATTTCAAATGATGAAGTTGAATCTAAATTCTCAGAGAGAAGAAAAGATGATAAGAAGGAAGAAACTGAAGAAAGCTTTGACACATCCAAGATTGATGAGGAATCAAGCGGATCATCTGATGTTCCTTCAAAGAAACGTCCAAGAGAAAATGATTTGTTAAGGGATGTCTTGAAGAAACAGAGTAAATCTAAAAAGGATGAAGCTGACGCATCTCCCCAAAATTCTGAATCTGAAGAACCAGAAGAGGACAATGAATATGAAAAAGCAAGTGATTTATGGATTTCAACAACTGGAAGAAAATTCTCCTTGAAGGACAATGAGACTTCATTAGAAAAAAGAGATATCTTCAATTTGTTTTCAAACACCACCGTTTATGTTTTCTTCCGTCATTTGACTACATTATATCAAAGATTAGAAGAAATTAAATTAATGAATGAAAAGATTGCTGCTGATATTAGAAGTAGAACCAGTCCACAATTTGCCAAAGATTTAAATTTAATAAACCATCAATTGGAGGATTTGAATGTCAACATAACGGGCGATAAGGATTGTTATAAACAAGTATTGGGTTTGGCAGAAAGATTAATTGAGGGTGATTTGGAAAATCAATGGTTTGAAGAATCTATTCGTCAAGCTTACAAAAACAAGGCTTATAAGATCTATACTGTTGATAAAGTGGTGCAAGCTATGGTCAAACATATGCATACGATGACTTCTGATTCAAAAACATCAGAAATGATGGTTTTATTTGAAACAGATAGAAAGACTCCAATTTCAACTGCTAAAGACCAAATCTTATACCGTATGCAAGTTAGAAGTTTAATGAGTAACGATGAAAACATGTTCAAGATTTCATATAAAGAAACCGAAAAGACTGTGAATATCCAATTTGTTGGACTTGATGATTTGACAATAAACGATCACAAGACTGCTGAAGAACAATATAATTATTATGTTACCAGTTATGTTATGTCACACCCAACTGAAGGAGTTTCTGCATCCATGATTAATATGCCATTTTCAAAAGAATTCATTGAAGCTATTGATGAAGATCAATGTAATGGACATTCGAACTCTGAATTGAAGGTTTCAATCTGTGAAAATTCCTATAGATTATTCTTCGAAGCAGATACTCGTGATGAATTTACCACTAATTCGGTGTTTGAAAAACCTGTTGAAGATACCAATACTAGAGATTCTAAAGTTTCAGCTTTGAAATCTCTCTTAAATAATGAAGAAGTTGGCTGGAAGACTTCTTTAACTGAAGCACAAGCAGAAAAGTCTGAATTATTTGAGGAAAAAATTAGAATGTTGTTTGATAAAGGTATTGAAGAATATAACAAAACAAAAATCGAAATAGAAGAACCAGCCTCTGAGGAAAATGAAGACGTTGAAATGAAAAACGCGGATGGTGAATCTGATAATGATGCTGATGCTGATGCTGATGTTGATGTTGATGTCGGTGTCGATGCTAAAGGTACCGCTGGAGTTGACGACTCATCTAAGGCTGAAGAACCTCAAAATGCCGATGATAAGTCAGCGCTGGTTTCTAAACTTGATGTAACAGTTGATGCTGATAGCACTGTTGTTCAAGAACCAAATGATACGACGATACAGCAAGATGGAAATGATACTACAGCTGATGACAATACAGTTTACGAGTCCATGATTGCCAATAACACCATTACAGAATCTACTGAACAAGAGGATAAACAATGAAGCTGAATGTTCCAAAGATCAATTTTACTGTGTATATTTCATAGCAAAAGAAAAAGAAAAGGTAAAAAGAAGATTAATGTATATCTATTTAATGAATCGTCTACCTAGTATTTATCTTCTACCAAAACTCCCTTCAGCGGCAGCTCTAGCTAATCTTTCGGTTGAGATGCTATGGGCCAATCTTTCTCTTTGTTCCAAACGTTTAGCTACAAATGACTTTTCATCTCTTATAATTAATAATCTCAAAATCATATCTTCCGCTGATGTTTGAGCAGCAATCGGATCGGACCTAGCTTCAAGTTCTTCTTGTTGAGCTCTTTTTCTTGCCTTTGAGGTAGCGTTCGCCATTATAGTCTTATTTCTAGCAATCGTTCCAGCTCTGCTTAAGCTTCTTGATCTACCATTATTTTTACCGTTCGGTTGGTCTAATCCGGATTGAGATCCCTTATCCATTATTTTACCAGTATCGAAATTATTTCTATCTCTCAAAGACTTAACAAAAGCAGGACTAAGCCTTTCAACTTCTTGTTTCAAATAATCGATATCTCTATCATAATACACTGGTAATAACAAGAGAGCTTGATACTGTTCATTTTTAAGATCTCTGATCGGGGGACCATTCCCATCATTATGGAAAAAGTCAAAACACAAAAAGTTTAACCAAGAAAAGACAGTTTCGAGTTCATTGCTTGTTAACAGAGTACCGAATCCACTTATTCCAATAGAATTTGTGACGTTCGCCATTGCGGAAGTAACAGCACTTTGCCAACCACCAGATACAGTTGATGGATTATTTGGCGAAATCTTCGATCCAATATTTGATAATTGGAATCCTTTAGCGGTCATTAATTTTGGCAATAATAACTCATCAGCACTGGCTACAACAACTTGCCAAGCAGCTATCATTACTTTCAATAACAAGTCTTTAGTCAAGTATTCAGCAAGCACTTGTAAGTTAGAATTCAAGTAATCATACAATGGCATCATAGCATCATGCATAGCATCTTCAGTTGGTTTAATTTGACCATTGTTCCCACAAATTGATCTTAAATTACTTCGAGAAAAACAAAGTCGTATAAACCTTGAAAATTTTTCAACAATCAATTTGATACTACGTTCTTCGGCTCTCATTAAAGCTCTATGAGCTCTTCCCATGACAAAAATTGCATCGGCACGTTCACTTTCAACGGCGACTTCAACTAATAGTCTCCCTTGAGTGTCAAGATCGAGATAAATTTCTTGTGGTATACCATCATGTTTGAATCTTTTAGGATCTAATTGCAAAATGGCTCTACCACAAATTGAGTGAGTACCAAGTTTTTCGTCCCAGACAGTTACAGAAAGAGTTAAATTTGTATTAGGTTGTAAGGTTATCTCAAATTCTTCATCCCATTCGGGATTAGCTGTGTGGTTAATTGTTCTAGTTTTTCCGATTGTCTTTCTGGCCATGGTGTCAATTAAAGTCACATATGGACGAATATTTGAGCTTGAAGTTCCGGTTGCAGCCAAGTTCTCGGCTTTTGAAAGTCTTAAGGAGAAAATATGGCTGGTAAAATAATTTTGACGGTTTGGCTCAAAAGCGATTACTGTTTTCAGGATAGCTTCGGGGTCTAAAATTTCCTCTAACTGACTTAGTTGTTGTTGCATAGCATCTAAGTTATTGAGAGCAACACAAGTTTCGGGGCGGAAATTGTATGGCTCTTCTGTTTCAATCTTTGAACCAGGAATTTGGATGTTATTAACAACGCTTCTCATCTCATCAAACCAACCAGCGGTCTTTCTCTTATCGGTTTTCGGTTGTGCTTCTAATAGCTTTTTCTGCTTATCTTCGTTTAATTTCAGGATTATTTTATCCGACATAGAACTGGTATATTTTAAGACCCCGTCTGATATACTTTTCAATAAAGTAGTGTATATCTTGCCCAACTGGTATTCATTAGACCAATGTAAAGAATCCAAAATCTTGAGAAATTCTCTTACTAAAGTGAAAATATCAAGGACAGAAGTACTAAATTTCTTCAGATCATTATCAACATCAATAGGAGTGAAATCATCATTTTTAAGGGCATGATCAACAATACTGATGACTTTTTCTCCGCTTTCTGTTACCCATTCACTCAAACTCGGAAAGAAGAATTTTTCTAAATTGAATTTGAAAACAGATCCCGTGGAGTTAACTTGATTATATATGTCCCTTATTTCGTAAAGACTTTTATAGGCCTCTAAAGAATCTCCGAACGCAACAAATTCGCCTCTTTTTTTGTTATAGGCTTCGATGTGTTTCAAGATATTTTTTGAATCCACTGCAAACATCGAAGTGACTACAGTAGCTACAGTCCTTGGTACGTTTAGAAATCCTAGAAGGGGGTTCTTGTACCTCTTTTGTAGATTCCTTATATCCAGAACAATGACATCAGAAATATCTAATAAATGGATAACACTAAGAGTATCATCTCTAGGGAGATTTTCTAATAGTTCGGCATACCTTATCTCAGAAACTCGTAACAAAGTCTTTGATAACTTCTTTTCCCACTTTTTGGTAATTCCCATTTGTTCAACTTCGGGAAATAGGTAATCGGATTCGATATATTCCCCAAGAACTTGGAGAGCAGGGCCAAACTTAGGTTTTGTAGCTTTACTGAAGATAATTTGGAGCGACTCTTTGATTGAAAGCATTGTAGAATTATATAAGTACATGAGATTCTTTGTCCATTCATCTTGATCTTTTGTAGACCAAACACTTTTATCTTCGTATGATAAAAGGTCATCATCATTAAACATCAATTGACAATATCCGAGTATCCTAGTGGTATTATTAATATGCACGGGAGCTAGATCTTTTGCGTCATTTGCAGTAAACATTGTATCTTTCAATAATCCACTTAAATGAGCGGCTGTAAAGAAACTGGTACTTTTGGTAGGAAGATCAATTCTCCAAAATTTGGCACACAAATTTATCAATTTAACTGAATCTTTTGAAATAATTGGACCATCTAAATCGCCGATTGCTTGTTGAGATTCTAAACATAATTTAACAAGTATCACAAAGTATTTCCTTGTATGAGCACTTCTTGGTAATATATAAAAGTCTTCACCAGAAGGAAGATTGGGAGTCAGTAAAAGTTTCTGACTTGTAGGAATAGGATATTTATTCATCAAGTATTCACAACTAGATTTTTCCCTGGTCTTCCATGCTTGATAACACTGATCATTAACAAAAGAACTAGGAGAAAATTGCCCAAGGTCTTTTTCCAAGTAAAAAAGAATTTGCTTAATATCTTGATGAAAAGTTTTCTCCTTAACCATCTCATTCACTTTGAAGATATCTTGTTGAATCTTAACCAGATCTAAACTGAATAGAGTCTGAATGAGCAGGATCATTGATTGATCAAAATCGGTTATCTTATAAGATGGTTTATTATATTTAGCGTTAGCTAAGGAAGAAGAAGAGGAAGAATTTAACGACGGTCTGGTTGATTTTTGGGGGTTCAAAGAGTCTCTATGTTCTTGAAATTTAGCAATGATCAAGTCTTTATTCTTTTCCCTATCCACCAAAGTAATAAGAATCGAAACAAAATGACCGGCTTGTTTGAATACCACATGACTAATTTCGGTCTGAGGAATTGTACCAAGTTTACTTACTTCCTTATTAGCAGACGACACAAATTTCATCAATAAATAATCGGGGGAATTATTTGACTTCAAAGCGGATTTCGTAGTCGGGTCGAGTAGTTCACTGTAAAACCGTAAAACCGATCTTCGAGTGGTTTCATCGAGTTGAGGATCAGTCTTTTTCATGGCTATAAGATGAAGTCTCAGCTCCAAAATACTGTAAAACGACGAAGATAACTTAAGATCATTGGTGTCTTGGCCATATATCCGACTAGCCCTTTTCTTTGACGGCGACGAAACCACGGACAAATTGGAAGCCGACTTCTCGAGGGGTGTTTCAACAATTGGAGTTTTAAATCTGGCTTCATTGATATATTCGAGAACCAATATTTTCAATACGGCTTGGTATAATTTTTCAAGATCAATTTTATCGTAAGAATCGTCTTGTTTAAGAAGTGTAGTGGATGAGAGACTTTGGGCCCGAGAACTGGAGGCAGACACCTCTCCTTTAAGCCCGTCTATCCGACTCAGCATCGATGAATTATGATGTTTATAGATTATGCGATCAAAATAAATTGACTGTATAGAGGAAACTATAGATTGAATGTGCAGAAATTGCAAGAATGAGGAAATAGAATAGAATAGAGAGTAGAAACAAAATCGAAGAGAAAAAATCGAAAAAAAATACCAGAAAAAAATACCAGAAAATGGTATTGACAGATGAAAATCTAAGTAATACATCAGAACTACTTACTACACACTACTTGATACTACTCCTCCTCTGACATCAGCGATACTCCTAGCACATCCGGTGAGTCGCTTGGTCGTGCGTCTGGTGATTGTGGCGAGTCTTGCGAGTCTAGTGAGTCTTGTGAAGCAGAATCCTTTGTGTCGATGGTAGACATGTGAACAAATACATCTTTCATCATTTTGAATGAATCGACTTTTTCTAAACGTTAGTATTTTCTCCGCCACTCTAACAGATTATACATACTTTTCTTGAATAGTTTTTCTAATTTTTCATCACATATAATGGTTCTCTTTTGATTTGGATCTTGTAATCCATTTCCCTTAATATGTTGCCATAATAATTTAACCGCTTGACCTCTGGAAGTCTTGGTTACCCCTATGACATCGGCCAATTGAGGGCTTATTGATACATCTCTGTTGAATACTGAGTTGGGGTTCTTGGGCTTATTTGGATCTTTCTTTCTCGTCTTTCTAGTGGCTGGTTTGGTCACTCCCCTGGTAGTTCGAGTGGTCTTGTGGGGTGTTTCTTTCAGTAGTTTCATGGCGAGTTTGGCGTCTTCTTCAATCATTTTTTGTCTTCGTTGTTCGTCCGATTCTTTATCATCTTGTCGTTGTTTCACGAGGTTTTCGTATCTATCGAGGATAATTTGGTTTATTTCACTCTGCCGTTAGTAATGTTGGTGTTGGTGGACATTGAGGTACTTACTTTATGAGGGTCAAGATTTGTAGCGAATAATTCCTGGAGAGCCCGTCTGATCTTTTTGACACTGACTTTGTCCAAATCGGCGACACTGAGGATTGCCTGGGGTTAGTAATTGACACTTAAGGGATGGGGGATACATACATCAATGGTTGGTAGGTATTCTTTAGAGTTTAACGACATGTGCGCAGTAGAAACAAGTGAGATGTGTGAATAATGAGAGTGAGGTTGGTGATGGATGGAGTAGGTAGGGGACGTTATAGAGAATAGATCGAGTCAAATCCGTGTCTATTGTACATGCTAATTTCTTAAATTTCTCTTATGTTGCAATTCATTCTTCTTAATCAATTTCTTTCTTTCAGCTCTGCCTAAAGTTCTTGGATCGATTAATTCATCTTCAGTATTTTTAACTTTGTCATCAACTTCAACTAACCATTGGTTATCCATATCTTTGTTTTTACCTTTGTAACCCCACTTAGGTGCCCATTCACCACTAGCTTCATCATAAACCATTTTACCGTCTCTTGCTTTGGCTTTAATACCCTTTTTAATGGCAAATTTCTGCCATTTGGTCAATGGTTTTTCCTTAGGTATAGCCTTTTCTCTTGGTAAAAGAGTGACAGGTTCTGGTAATTGGATTAATGTCATGGTACTATCTTGACCGGTTGAATTACCGTGAGTTTCGGTGGTGGATTTAACTGGTAATGATAAGATTTGGTTTATTAATAATTGCACATTATCTCTGGTAGTTGATGTTAAATATTGTTCTTTTTCTTCCGAATTTAATTTGGAATTATCAAGTGGGTTAGGGTCAAATGTACTTAAATTCCCCAAATCATAAGTATTGGGGATGAGTTTATCAACCGTTACTGGCTTATATTCTTTATCTGACATGATACAGTAAAAAAAATTAATGCGATGCGATGAGATGAGATAATGATAAAAACACCCTTACACCACATTACTAGCGATTACTTTGAATCGTATTACGCCAAATCCATAATGACACCATGGCTGTCACCGCCACGGTTGCCGTACCTAAAATGATATGTTTATACTGGTCATCATTATTCAGTTCCGGTTCTTTTTCAAGTCCGGCAGTTGCCAGATTAGGCGTGCAAGCCGCATCGACTAATTGAATAAATAATTCATTTAACGAAGTGGTCCAATTTGAAGATATATGTAATGGAGAATCAAGAAAAAGGTCTCTTGTATAATTTTCAGGCTGTTGGTCTGATCTTTGCTGTTGTTTATCCAAATCAGCCTTCAAAGCAGCAAAGACGCAAGGAATCTCATTCAAGACATCTTTATATTTATCTCGTAAATCAATAAGATACTGGAACGATTCGGGGTCCGATGAATCATATGTAAAACATATAACATCACATTGTTGTAATCTACGGGTGTTTTCCAATATAGCCGATTCTAATTCTCCCAATTCTTCCAAAATCAAATAACATTGTTTCCCACCTCTTAATTCAATATCTTTAGCACATATTCTGGGCTGGATTGTTGGGGAGTACATCTCGCTGTAAGTACCTTTCAAGAACAGTTCCAACAATGAAGTTTTTCCCGATTGGGGGGCCCCGAGTATGAAGCAATTGAATACATTTCTGTCGGAAACGGATTGACGGTACAATTTGTTTTGACGTTTTCTGGTTTTTCTCGGTTTAGTGATTTTCAAAGCTTTGGTGGAACTACCATTATCAAATCCTAAATGGGCAAGATATTCTAGAGTGGTTCTGTAATCGAGAAACGTAGTCAAGTTCCACTGAGCTAACCAACCTTGAAGTGTGACATAACCTGATTCATTACAAACAATTGATGAAGGAAATTGACATTCTTTCCACAATTTAGGTATTCCGGGTGTTGGACAAAATAAATTTTCAAGTTCTTCTTCACTTAGTCCCCCATCATTATCTTTATCAAACTTGACAAATAAATCCACCATAAATCTATATCCCAAGGGACTTAATTCGACACTCGAATCTGGATTGACATCAATTTTTGGAAATACAAATTTATCGTCCAAAGAAAGAGAATTGGTATAATGGAAAGATCTAAGAATCCCCCAAATCGTTTCGTGACGGCCCCTCTCAGCATAAATGGTATTTAGCAATATAAACCCATCTTCTGATATGCCCTTTGGTGCTTCTTCTTGAGGATATATTCGCTTGTTTATGGTCTTGAGTATGCCTTCGTGTTCTTCCACATCAGCATCTATCCCAAATGCCTTTCTATGCAATTCCGAAAACTCTTCCAAGTCCAAATACCCATCTTGATCTTTATCGCTTAGAAAGAAGACTCTTTTCAAAGCAGCAACGGTTGCCAGTTTTAAACTCCCCTCCTTTGAATCAAACAATGGTGAAATAGGATGAGTTATTGCTCTTTGACAAAGATAAAATGCTTCCACCACATTTATATTCGACTTGGCACTACTTCTAACACAGGCTTCAATTTCCTTAAACTCATTCAACAATGGAACAAATTCATCGGCATTCAGATCATCCACACCACTGGAGTCATTGCCATCACATTTATTAGCACAAACCACCACCGGTAAATTGACTCCTAAAGACCTTAACATTGGCATCCAATGTAACGAGATTCTCTCGTAAGTATAATGATCAGAATACACCAACCAAATAACATCTCCTCGTTTCAATTCTTTTTGAAGGGCCGGCAATTCCGATGATGAAGTATCGATTAGTACTGTGGTATTGGGGATATATTTCAGGACTTTCCTATCGATCATGGATGGAGATTTCTTATTACCCTTAACTGGGGAATTGGAGATAAGTTCAATGAGACATTCGGTATAATCTTCGTTTGAAATGGTGATTGGAGGTAGCGTTTTCTGGATACTGGCGATGTATTCTCCCTTGACGAGAGAAGAAATTAAGGTGGATTTCCCGACGGTATCATCTCCACATACTACTACTCTTACACTATCTTGTGTCATAGTAATCGCAGTGAAAATTTCAAATTTGAAAAATTATTCATAAGCATGTTACATCTATTAAAGGGTATTCGTGTTGGTAATGGTCTTTTGACCAGAGGTATGACGGGTATTTGTGCCAAGAATGTCACAAGGTATAATGTTGGGTTAAATCTGGCAAAAATCCCCCGGTTAAATACTAGATTATATTCCACTGAACCGGAATCTGCCATGGATGAATATGAAGTCAAGATCTTCAAGATACTCGAAAAAGAGTTTACTCCAGAAAACTTGGAAGTTAGAGATGTTTCGGGAGGCTGTGGATCGATGTTTGCTATATTGGTTGAAAGTGAAAAGTTCAAGGGGATTCCGATGATCAAACAACATAGATTGGTCAATGAGGTTTTAAAAGATGAAATTTCAAAATGGCATGGGTTACAATTGAAAACAAAGGCTCCATAAGGTCCTGGTGATATCTCTGTACTTGTATATATAATCCAAATATTTATTATCTAAGACACTATTTATTCGATAACTTCTTCCTTTTCACTGATGATTTCTTCTTTAATTTCTTCAATGATTTCGGCTTCAACTTGACTCTTTTCCGATTTAACATCGGCATATTTACCTCTATAGTTCTTCCATTCTTCCAATAATCTACGACGGAGTAAAATGGCTTCTCTGGTGGCAGCATCGGCTTCCATAGCATCTGATTCATCAAATTGGGCACTGTATTCTCTCAAGTTCTTTCTAACTCTCTTTCTATCGGCAGCACTTAATACTGATGCTGGTCTTGGTCTCCAGATAAATTCTTTGAATTGATCAGTGGTTTCGTCTCTCAACATGTTACCAGTGAATTCAAACAATTTATATCCATTTTCAATAGAATGAACCCATGAAGATGACCAAGCGGCAACAAATCTACCGGATGGATCCCATGATAAATTGGTCATACCAGCATATTTTTCATTCTTTAATAACTTGGCTTTATTACCTTGTTTTTTATCATCTTCAAAGGATGCATCATAAAATTCCAATTCTCCAGAAGATTTTGAAATGGTTGCAACAACAGCAAATCTTCCTTTTGGAGACCAGAAAATCGTATTACAAGATTTCTTTTCCATTGTATCATAACATTTATAAGATGATGTACCAGCAACTCTACCTTTTGTTTGAACATCTGGTGCATAAAACGCAATGTTATTCTTCGGAATAGCTGGATTATTGTTACCATCATCTAATCTTGAAATAATAATAAATCTTTCAGATTTGGGTTCCCAAGCGAAGTTGATAACCACTTCTTTCAATTCAACTTTTTCAACTGGAATATCCTTCTCGTTAGTCTTGAAAAATTCCAAATTAGAGAATACAGTCTTACCGGATTTGGTATGACGGTCAACTTTAACACATAAGAATTTAGAATCATCACTCCAGTGCATTTTACAGTCACTGACTTGGAATAAATTGATAGTTCTAAGAACATTAGTGGAAGGAATTTGCATCAAGGCTACTCTGGCAGTTTGATTAGAACTTTCTGGAGTCCAGTATGATAAAACATGTTCACCAACTGAATCAGCCTTGGCATTGGCAAATTTAACACCAGATGGTGCCCATTCGAAATCAACAATGGAATCAATTTCAACCAACTTCTTATTCAATAATTGGAAGTTTGGAGTTTCGTAAATGGCTAAAGCATTTGGTCCTTGACGAGCACAATATTTATCATCATGAGACCATTTGACTAAAGGCCAAGGCATTTCCTTTTGTCCTTCTAAATGAGGAGGTAAAGCAAAAGTTCTGGCAACTTCTCCGGTTTTTAAATCCCAAATAACCAATTTATGACCCATATTTTCGTCTTTAAATGGGAAATTGACCCTTTCAGCAGCGGTATCAGGTAATTCAATTGGTGCAGGCGATAAAGTAACCAAGTATTTTTCATTTGGCGAGAAATCGATTAATCTAACTTGATTATGAATGAATTTGTTGATACTTTGGAAATCTTCGGATCCCCAAACTTGAACCCCTTGTGGGTGAATCGAACATAAATAAGTACCTTTTGGAGAAAATTTAGCATACTTGGAGGTGAATCCTTTTCTTGGCTCAATGACTGGTTCAGGATCATTTTGTTTTTTGTTCCAATAGATTCCAACCGTCTCCGAATAATGTAATAATTGTTGATCTCTTCCTTGATCATCTAATAACCAAGAATTCAAATATCCGGTATCTTTAAATGGTGGAATTTCTGGTTCAACAAATTCATCTGGAACATTGCCTTCACTAGCGTATTTTTCAATATCACTAATACTGTTCACCAATAATCTATGTTTTTTATCTAATTGTTTTCCGTTTAATTGTCTAATAGCTTTTTTGGCCAGATCGACATTCTTGAATTGGGCGAAAAGGTATCCTTTCGTTTTACCATCTTCAACAGGCATGAAGAATCCATCATCTCCTGCTTCTAATTCCCCGTAACTCGAAAGTAATTTCTTCAAAACTTTGGATAAAACTGGCACTTTATCTTCAGTGGTCACTGGAGCTCCGTCGATAACGATGTAATTATCTAAACCGAAATCTGGGTTGACTTCAAATTTGGCTTCTAAATCGGAGTAATCAATGTCATCGAGGTGAACTTCTTTTTCTAGTTCTGAATAATAATCTACTTCTGCCATCGTTGAAAAATTTTTCAAGTTGAATATTTTTTTTTTTTCGGTGCACATTTAGGATCTGGGAGTATGTATACAGTACAGACACGCTAGAGTATCTTCATTATGCCTTATTAACTATTTAATTGATCTCTGAGCCGAAGATTTTCTAGTTCCAATTCTTGGAGTCTTCGTTCAGCCTCTTTGTTTTCGTAAACTCTTGCTTCTCTTTCAGCCTTCCATCGTCTGGTTAACTCATCTATTCGAAGTCTAGCATTAGGTGATGATATAGATGCATCACTATAATCCACCAGGACATTGGAGGATTCAGGACGGTTTAATTCATCATTGGCTTTATTGAGCTCGTCGATTCTTTTGTGTAGTTTATTCACATATTCCGAAGTTTCTGTATTTTGTTCGTTTTCTTTTAACAATAATTTGACATGATCATTAACAATTACGTCAACGGCTCGGGTGAAGTAATTAAACACTGATTTATGGTATTCTTTAATGGAAGCCATATCGGTGAAATCAACTTGGCTAATGTTCGAGTCAATCGAGGTATTATTAGGTATTAATTTTGAGTTCATATAGTCAATTTTCCGGGTTGGTTCTTTCAATGAATTATCATCGGCAATTTTATTGAATGATTTCAAGAGTTTTTGGAACTTGATGGCATCAAATTGTAAGAGTTCTTGGATTTGATATTCAAGTATGTTAAGTTTCTTATTGGTGGTATCGGCATCATCATTTCTGGAGTTTTGGCTATCTAATACCGTCATATCTGTTATTTTATCAGTGAGATGTTGGATAGTAGTCTGTAGAGAGATTTTATCTTTAGTTAATGAATCAACCTTATATGACATTCTTATTTTTTCAGCTTTCAAAATCCGTTGTTTTTCAATAGCTATATTGAGTTCTTGTTCGATCTTACTTTGCACTAGTTTGTCACTCTTTAACGAAGAAGACTCGAGTTTTTTCTGTTGTAATTGATTAGTCAACGATGATATCGTACCAGAGGAATCTTCTTTTAGTTTGACATATTGATTATGCAAATCGTTATAATCAGTTTGTAGTTTGTTGAAATCTTTATGCGATTGTAATAATTCTTCATTTAATTCCGACAAGTCACGATTATTTTGAGTTTGTTGAATGTCTTTGACTTCATTCTGTAAATGGTCAATGATTTGTTGATATTCTTCAAACTTTTTATTCATTGTATCATTAAGAGCCGTAAGACGTTTATTGTCTTGCTTTAAATTCTCCAATTCTTGCGAATCAGTAAAGCTTGAAGTAGTTTGATCGATTATTTCAGTTAATGTCTCAAGATTCTGTTTCATGGACGAATTGTTTACTTTCAAAATCTGACTCTGTTCAATCTCGTAGCTTAATTCCTGCTTCATTTGATCAACAACTTTATTTTGATCGTCAAATTCATTTCTTAGTTGTTCAAGAGCGGACATTAACAGATGAATAGTTTTGATGTAATTATTGATTTCAAATTGTTTTTCTCTATCAACTACTGTTGCAGAGCTTGATGAATGGGAGGTTTGTCTGCTTAGCTCTGCATCTTTTGCCGTTTCAACTTTACGATTCAATTCATCTATTACTGCTTGTAATTTTTCGTCTAGAGAGTTAGACTCTAGTTGTTTGATTAATGATTTCTTGGTCAATTGATCAGTTGTTCCATCACTAATGAGTAACTGAATCACTTGATTCGTGAGAAGATTATAATCATAAATCTGTTGCTTGAGTTCGTTGACAGTTTGTTCACTTTGTTGTAAATTCTTTTCAAATTGTTCAAGATTCGAATATAAATCTTGATTTAGTTTGAATATTTCATCATAATCCGTCGATAATTGTTTGAAATCTGTTTCTAATTTATGGTTAGATAATGTATTACTAGTGATTTTTTCAAGAGGATTTAAGTTTTCTTGTAACTGGTTCAATTCTTGCATATCCCAATCGGAATCATTTATTTCCCGCTTTTCAATCAATTTTTGAATAAATTGTTGGAAAAATCGAATTTGTAATTTGTATCCTGTGACTTGCTTATTTAATTCATTCATTACTTCGTTATTAGATGACGTCTCCAGTGATCTACTGTTCAACGAGAATTTAATCGGTCCCGAAGGTCCAAGATTTGGGGCTAAATTGGGGCCAGGAGGTAGCGATGAATAGTAGGGATTTGAATTGGCCGATGGGGGAGCTGATCGAAGTTTTCTCCATGGTGAAGCGGTGGACCCACTGACTTTCGATCGGGTCGATTGTTTTGATAAAGGGTTCAAATCAAGGTCAAGATCTCGTTTGAGTTGTTCTTGAGTACTATCAAAATCGGTGGAATTAAAGGTTTCGTTCGCTAGTTTTTTGGCACTGCTAGTATTAATTCTCATATCAGCAAGTGATTTCTGTAGACTAGCAATACTGCTATCCATTTCATCAGTTACATGATTTGAATCTGATTTCTCGTCAAACAGATCCAGAAATTCCTGATCTTGTCCCGAGTTTTGGTTTAAAAAACCAGGATTTTTCATATATGGTAACGAGTCTTTACTGGACGCAAACAGACTTATCAGATCTTTGGGATATTGCATTTTAGACACTTGTTTGGGAGCAAATGCTGATGTGGTATCGTCTAATATATGATCTGAAGAATACGATCTAAAAGTCGAAGACATCACGGAAAAAAGCTGGGAAAACGGGCGTTGAATATATTTTGCCCGGGAGATGTGATATTCGTGGAGTATGGGCTTTCAATTGTCAAAAATGACTTGGTACGTGGTGGTAGGGAATAAGATAGACGGTCGCGACTGTTTATTTACGTGAAATATGTGATGATCTTGCGAGGTATGAGACATGAGCTATGAAATAGAGGGACAATATAGATAGGGATAGGAATATGGGCTCAGAAACGAGCGTGGGTGGGTCATTACAGTATATATTCGACCATAGTTTATGGACATGAAAGATCATTCTAATTAGCCATTTCAGCATCTTCATCATCTTCATCGTCTTCTTCTTCTTCGGCGTATTTAACGGCTTCTTGTAATAAGTCTTCCGGTACAAATTCATGCTTTCCATCAGTTTCAGATATCGAACACCAAGAAATTTCCAACTCATAGTCTTTATCTTTATTATCTTCATGAGCTTGATGAATGATTTTGGCAGCAGCTTTAACGGCATCCCTAGCAGACAATTGGGAGAAATCCAATTTTTCTAATTCAGACTTGGCGGTCTGTCTCCCTTTACCGGTGGCAGCACCAGTATAACCCCAGAAAGTACCAGAAGGTTCAATCATGTATAAATGAGGACCTTTTTTGTCAACTCCACCTAATATTCCAACAATTCCAAAAGGTCTTACCGAATTATAACAAGTATAATTTTGCACGTAAATCCCCAATCTATCCATAAGATGGGGAATTGAAATTGGGGCTTTATATATGTTTTTGAAAGATTTAGCTTCATCCCGACCTCTATTAACAAGATGACGTCCATCAGGTAATAATCCAGAATATGCTACACCAATATGTCTATCAATGGTTTGAATTCTCTTGTTCTTTCCCGGAACCAACAACTTCGAGTTTATGATTTTTTCAACCGCCAATACTACCCCGTCTTTACATTTGATTCCAATGGAAGTTCCACCATTTTCAACCGCCTTCATGGCGTATTCAACCTGGAAATTTCTCCCATCGGGTGAGAAAACACTGTTTGATAAATCGTATCCTGTCCCAATTGAAGTCTAGTTAGTATATAGTTAAGAATATGCCCCTGTGGCGGCCACCAGGCTGTCGTTACGTACCATTTGGAGAGTGATTGAGTTAGTATTGAGTGAGTTTTATCGCCACCGCGAAATGGAGAACTGAAAATGAGTGTGAGACGCTGAGACAAACGACAGAAAATTAATTTTATTGAGACAACTTTCACAGTTCCAAATTTCAAATTGAATTAATGATATGGCTGTCCAATTGAAATGGCCAATTCTTGGGATAATTGTATGTATGATGCATATCTTGGTGCAGACCAAACCGACGATGGATCGTCACCATATTTCGCTACTAACTAGCAGATCCCCTGTGGGCTTATCTCGATCCTCGCATACGGGTCCCATTACTTTGTGCTACAGAAAACTCTATCAGCGAAATGCCAGATATACTTTGAAATATCCATAACCATTCTATGGGTTTCTTATCTCCTAGCTATCTACACTGATCCCGGTACTGTTCCTGAAAATTTCGAGCCGAAAAATGGAGAATGGAGACGATGGTGTAAGAAGTGCCACAACTATAAACCGGAGCGGGCCCATCATTGTAAATCATGCAATAAATGTGTTTTGAAAATGGACCATCATTGCCCGTGGACTTACAATTGTGTGGGCCATGGGAATATGGGGCATTTCACCAGGTTTTTGTTCTGGGTTATGGTCAATACTGGCTTTGTTGCCGTGGAATTGTTCAAACGAATTATCGATTTTTACCACGATCGAAATTTGCCCGCTTATTTATTTGACAAACTGGAATTGGTGGCGGTGATTGTTTTGTTTCCACTCGATATCTTTGTTCTTTTCGCCATTATTATCCTCTATATCAGATGTTTAACTAATTGGATATTCAATGGCATGACTCAAATTGAGGTTTGGGAACTTGAACGAATCGATTCTCAGTTACACACCGAGAGAATGTGGTTACAAATCCGGAAAAATTACTTTAAATTGCACGGGAAGCAAATGCCGAAACTAACCTCTTGGAATCACCCAACTTACCAACTTGTCGATAGGGATATAAACGATACTGACCCCAATGACGACGAGATTGTTCCGAAAAATTTTACTATAGATGATTTGATATTTCCTTATGATTTGGGTATTTGGCAAAATCTTGTAGATACTTTCAACTATCCATGGACTTGGCTTTTCCCATGGTCGAAATCGCCATTAAATGGTTATCATTTTGAGAAGAATGAATTTGCCCAAGATGACGAATTGGGTTTACCTTGGCCCCCTGATGGTGGTAACCAAGAATTCGAACCTGATCCTGAATTGGACTTAAATAATTTGAACTCAATTGAATTAAGAAATTTACGTCAATTAAGAAAACGTATGGATCCTCGTTCGAGATTGAATCGCAAAGAGTGGATGAATGGATTGGGTGAAACGTTGGATGATTTCGGCGTCGATTTAGAGGCTGAAGATGTCGAACATGATGATTTATTAGCCATCTAGTTATGTAGTTATGTAGTTATGAATAGAATCGTATCAAATTAAGCTTATTAGTCCACTTGTAATTCTTGTGTCCGGTATCTGGTGATAATTTTCCTCGAATAGGAAAATTGGGTGCAAAAAATGAGACAAACTGTCAATACGCAGAAGGGTACAATTTAACATATATGAAATACCTAGAACCAGAGGTAATTCTTCAACGAAGTCATTATGGTTCGATATTATGATATTATTATACACTCTATTATTTTACACAGTTGGCACAATATACCTGGAATTCCAGAAAGCAAGTGCCGTAGACGTATGGCATCAATCAAGTCGAATAAAGGTGGGGGACACCGGTTAGAGCCGGAACACTAACTAGCAAATTAACTATATCAACACATTGTCTTCTATTGTCTGACGTGAAGTTTAACAGTTCAATACATTGTTTGACAGAGCATGGAAACACTGGCAAATAAGGTTTTACGCACGGCTGTTAAATGTAAATATCCCTAAACCGGAAGTGCTTTTGTCCAGGAAAATATTCCAAAAAGTTTATTTTGTTGTCAGATAAGAAACCTGCAATATTGATAACCCTGCATCCACTATACGGCACTTCAAAATTTTCGAAGCTTGTATCATTGAGAATAATAAGGTTTGGTAATGGTTCAATTTTTAGACAATGGTTAAAAATTGGGTTTGTCAATTTTAAGCTTTTTGTAAACGGTTGTAGGTGGCCCTGATCTAATATTGATTTCACAAGACGTCTTGCTTGTAATAATTTAGGAGAGAGATTATTTTCAATATGTTCACTAATTAATTCATTTGATTCATCCAAATCCTTATTTAATATGATATCATTTCTTTTGAATTTGCTGACCAATTCATCTTTAAATAATACAATTTCTTGACTCAAGTAATTGATCCTTGCCGGATTCCATCCAAGGATCAAATTGCCCTTTAATAATCTTTCTAACCGATTTAAAAAAATTGAGGGAATCGATGATTGAGGGTAATAATTAAGATTTGATGAACCTAAAGCATATGATGATTGCCATGGATCATTAGGTCCAGGGATTAAAAGAAACTTAACTCTTGTAGCTATATTATCAAATTCACTTATTAATGTAGCCAAGTTATTGAAATTATTCTTATATAGTTCACTATTGGAAATACTTGACATTGAACTTTGAACTGAATTAATTGGTTTTGAAACAAATGATCCAATTAATACAATCATAATCGGTTGGATTTCTTCTTCTTCAATCTCTTTCTCTAATTTGGTAAATGCTTTTGCCAATCCTTTCATGACTTTTGAATCATCCAAATGAATATTCGAGCCAAATACGATTATTTTATGATCATCAAGTTTTCTTTCAAGAATAACGAGTTTTTTCTTGAAATCTCGATTAATTCTCGATACATGATGCATATTTGATATGTTTTCTTTGTTAATATTCATGAAATCCAAATTCCCATAATGGTCATAGGACAAATCTCTTTTTTCAGCCGGTGGTTGACCAATTTCTTGCACAAGGAATATCCCATTAGGGGAATTTTCATTGAATTGTCGGTAAATTCCTGACATAGTAACAAACATTCCTTCAGTGAAAAAGGTATCCGCCATTTTTTGAGCTTGATCCAAGTTGACTTCGATTGAATCTGTTGAATCTTCTAATGTATAACAACCTCTATAATTTTTGGCCAAAAGTCCAAATACGATAAAGTGTTCATCATGATGTCCAATAATATTTTTAATCAATGTTATTTCTTGAGTTCTAACCTTAGATCTTATATTTGAAATACTATTGTAACTTGTCTTTTGGAAAGTTTCATTCCTCGATAATCTATCTCTTATAAGGTTATACCTAGTATTGAAATATTCGATATTAGCATTAACGAAATTTGCCAAAGATGGTTTAGGCTTCAAAGAAAATTGCTTACGTTGATTATCAAATACGTAATTGGGTTGATCTGGTGGATTCAAGACTTTGAAGAAATCTTTCCAATTAAGTTCGTCTTGTACTTCTTGAATATTTTCTTTATTCTCTTCATCGATAGTTATTCTGGTGACTTTAGGTTGTTCTTCCGCCATTTGTTTGACCACTTCCTTCAACCCATTGCCATCAATAAACAAACCTCTGTCCTGCAGTTTCCAGAACTTCCCTATTTCTTCGAGATATAATTGGGCCTGAGGACTTTTCCATTCGGATCCGAATTTATGACTTATAACATCGGTTAATTCCTTCAACCCATCGGTCTGAATATTCAACCCATGTTTCTTGGAAAGAATTCTATATGCCGTGGGCCTGAGATTACTTGGTTGTAATTTCACCGGTAAATTCACACGATCCATGGTGGGAAAAACTATAACTGAAAAATTCAAAACGCGTTACGCGTGCAGTAAAATAATGAGTATCTCATCGATAAGGTGAAGTAATGTGAGACACTTGATGCGGAGCTGGTAATTTGAGCTTAGAAGATGAATCACTTTCAAACTACCGATTTTGCTGGCATTTTTGGTGAATTTCTCCGTCAAATCAACGTATAGTTTATGAACGATATTTTTCAAATCAACAATATTATCGTACTCGTAATATTGTTGAATATCTCTATAATTCTCATCTCTATGGCTACTGAGATAGCGATCGAACTCTTGTAATTTGGCGTCAATTTGATTGTAGAAATTTAGACTCATTCTAGGCTTTTCAAGTAGCTTATATACTTCGAATTCGTGCTGGAGAAACAAAATTTGGTTCTGGTACTCCTTATCGTTGATTTCAAGTTGTAACTCGAGAGTCGTGTTGGTGAGATTACTATTTTCTGATATAAGCTGGGCATTTAACTGTTGTACTTGTTTCGTTTTTGATACGAGTTTGGCGTTTTCGTCGTTTACCATCATAAGTTTTTGATTAAGTTGGTCGTAGAGGCTTTGTGTATCGTGGTATTGTTGTTGGAGATGTTCATATTGTCGAGTTAAATCGTTTGTTTGCCGCTTTAGTGGTTCCATCTCTTGCTTGTATTGGCTCAATTGCCGGGATAAAGACTGATTGTCGAATTCCATCTGCTGGAGTTTCCGTACAAGTTTGATAATTTCATACTGGGGGTCTGTTTGGTGTGGTTTTTCTGGTCTTTCTGGTCTTACAGCTTCTGGTCTTCCTGGTCTTTCTACTCTTTCCGCTTCTGTCTGTCGTTGGTCTAGTTTTGGCAATTCTCCCATCACGTATTTCCCGTCATCGTACCGTAATTTCTTGACGGATTTGGGACGGCCGGTGTACCCCGGTAATGAGATGGAATTCTCCAATTCTTCGGTGTTCATATTGTTTTCGTACCCATTTAATGAATATTTATTGAAAAATCGACTAAGTTTGTTAAAAATCCCGTTATTGGAGCTGGAACTTGGCTTTAAAATCCCTCGATCTCGCTTTCTCTGCTCCGACTTGGGCTTCGCCGAGTATCGTCCACTATATCGAGCTTTACTGGGATATGTGTATGAATTCCCTGGTAGGTATGTCATCTTGACGCGCTTGAATTATCGTTCAAATTAGGAAAATTGGGTGCAAAAAATGAGACAAAACGTCAATACGCAGAGAGAGAAAATAACATATATCTATATATCATGTGGTAGCTGGTAAGAAAAATTAAGCCTTGAAGCTTGCTTGAAGCTTCACTGATGCTGGTAGCGGTCAATTTAACTTTTTCTCATACAGGAGGGGATTGCATTATTAACAGCAACGGCTCTAACAACGGACTTAGCAATTATTTGGCATAATTACCTTAAATCTACACCCGAATGATGAATGATAATGGCCCTTCTAAGTTTTTGTAACTTTATAAATCGAAACATCCCTAAAAATAGCCACGTAGTTATAATTCCTTTAGTGTGATCGGTAATATTCTAGAGGCATTTATCATTAGCACAGCGAGATAACTGTCCACTGTACTCCAATAAGTATCTGATTTGGATAATTGAAGTTTCTAATTACCAGAGAAGATATTTCAAATTATCTTTATCCAAGAACCGTGCTTTGCTGGGGTACTCTACGACTAGAAGTTTTGAATTCTTCAATAAGCCAAGGCTATTGATATTCATGTTTCCTCTTTTCTAAGCATAGTATTTTTTAAAGGGGGTTTCCATTCTTTTACGGATACTCGGGTGTTAATTTATAGAAGCTTGATTTGGCTGGGGGTCTTCAAGACAGGGCTGAAATTCACTCAACTCTGTCACCATAGAGCTCTTCACTTTCATTGGCTATTCCTCTCTTGTCCTTTGGAGCAATAATTTTTTGTTATCTCTTATATTAGAAGTGTTGTTCTTAATTTCTAGATCTCTGATAACATTTGTACGAACATAGCCTTCTGAGTCCAAGCTCTACGTATAGGTGAATGATTGGGAAACCAAATGCACTTCTATGTGTAGTAGGACGCTACCCTTAGCAAAAATCTAATCAACGTTTTCCGTATTTGTCGACCAGGTCTTCAGACATTCAAATCATGATTTGTCTATATTTAATGAAGCAGTTCTGTCAACGGAAGGGCTATACTTTCGTGAAATTTGTGATGTTTGTAAAGAAGCATAATTCGTCGAAGAATTAATCGATACTGTTGGGACACCGACAGAGAAATAGATTGAAATAGTGCATGAAATGTGTTTAGTATATAAACGCAATCAATTGAGCCCCGAAAATCTCTCTTTTGTCCCCGTTTTTGTATTTTTATTATACTTAATTCATTTAAAATGTATGTTGAGACTCTACTTTTACAATTAACAGCACTATAAAGTTCAATTTAACTATACATTGTCTAACAAATAATGCCCCAAATATACCAATCTATAGATAAATGCTAATAATATGTTGAAAATACTCAAAAACTTCAGTTACGTTGTCCTTCAAAGGGTTATTAAAACGTTAGCACAGCTTGCGAAACGTTAGCACAACTTGCGGAGCTTGCGCATTTTATGGATTTTCTATAGGCCACTTTTAGGTAACTGGACCCGGGTTCGAACCAGGTCGAAGTCGAATTAGACGGCTGAAACAAAGATAATGAGATCAAGTCCATTAGTAATCCCAATCGGGATCGATATCCCAACTGCATAATTAGTAAGCTTGTCAGCAACAAAAGAAAAATAACCCATAGGTACATTTTCTTCCGTTGATCCACAGGGCCCTTTTTGCAGCCGGCGTATGGGGCGTATGGTTATGGTTCCCTTGGTAATTTAGCCGCACCAGCTTCAACTTCCCCCCTACGGCTGCGAATTTTCTGCCGCGACGGAACTGGTTCCCGATATGTACGAACCTGATTAGTCAGAAAATAAGTCTGTATATTATATATACCCCTGCAGCTGTCAAAAAATTTCTCGTCTTATGTCTAAATGTCGAATAATAACGACCAGGAAAAATTCAACACGGAATTTCATAATACAGGAAACGAAGATTCAAGTACGTTTTCTAGTAATTCTCAAGAAGACTACGATGAAAATTTAGCATATCCAGAAGGTCATAGGAATTTTAATACTTCGGGGCTTTATAGAGATCGAAGTAATGTATCTCATACTTCCTACGCTTCACATGTATCTTCTCAGTTGGAACGTATAATAAGTGGGATAAAAGACGATATAACTACTCAGAATGAGCCATCTCTCGTTGCCCCGGAATGCTATATCGCTAACGAATTGGACCGGGTCTCGCGACGTACCTCGCGAGCTACCGTACCAGATGCCGAATTGGGTCGTCTGCCTAGTCATCGAGATAAAGAACAGGATGTTGCAGATCATGACTCTGATGTGGGGTCTGAACTTCATGACAATGTATCTGACAAGGAGATCATTCCACCTCCAGATGAAGGGTTTGCATGGGTTATAGCACTAATTGCCATGCTTGCAGTGTTTGCAACATGGGGAAGTAATGCAGCTTACGGAGTTTTTCTTCAATATTATATTGATAATGATGTGTTTGAGGGGGCTACCAAAATTGACTTTGCATTGATTGGAGGAATCGTAGTTTGCTTAGCTCAAGCTTTATGTCCTATAGCTGCAATTTTATATAGAATTCTTGGTATTAGAGGTATCACAACTTTGGGAATTATTCTACAGACTATTGGTTATGTGTTGGCATCTTTTGCAACTAAACTTTGGCAATTATACCTTTGTCAAGGGTTTCTTGTGGGTCTTTCATTCAGCCTTTTATTCGTACCTGCCACTCTTATTCTACCCACATGGTTCGATAAATATAAAGCTTTAGCATTTGGCTTTGCTGTTTCGGGAACTGGTATTGGTGGGGTGGTGTTTGCATTAAGTATTCATCTGGTGTTTCAAAAAACTGGTAATCAACATTGGGGCTTAAGATTGGCTGCTTTGATGGCTTTGATAGCTGCTTTACCTTGTTTTTTCCTAAGACCAAGGTTTGGGAAAGTTTTACCTGCTAGACAAAGACTCCTGAAGCGGTTTATAACCGAAAATATGAAGGTCGTTTTCGATTTGACAGTCATGAAAAAGCTTCCAGTTTTTCTTCTTGGAATTTGGTTTATGTTAGCATTATTGGGATACGTAACAATATTATTTTCAATATCTGCCTATTCTACTCTGATAGGTCTTACCCCTACCCAAGCTACCCATCTAACAGTTATTTTGAATGTTGGACAATCGGTTGGTAGACCACTGTTTGGTTTTTTTTCTGATTCAATCGGAAGAAGTAATGCTGCAGCTATGGCATGTTTAGCGCTAGCTATTTGGCTTTGGGCTTATTGGATTAATACTTCCACTTTTGCATCAATGGTACCTTTCTGTTTACTCCTAGGAACAGTTGCTGGGGTAGGTGGTAGTGTTTGTCAACCAGTATGTCTGGATATTCTTTCAGAAGAAATCGCCGAAGACCCAAGTAAATTGGCTCAAGCTTGGTCAGGTCTCAACATAATGGTTGGCATGGCATGTTTAGTTGGTGAAGTGATTGTATTATCTTTAGTCAAGGATACAGGAAAGAAATATTTGAACGTTCAAATTTATGCTGGTTCATGTTTTTTTGCAGCCTTTTTACTAATGTTAGTAATTCGACAATTTTTGGTTAGCAAGAGCTTAAGAAATCGAATCAGGTTCTCTAAAACTAAATTACAACAACATACCGGTACAAAAACTCATTATTTAAGCACAAAAGCTTTCGATACTGATCTACAACAAGAGATAAACATTTTAAATGAAAGAATTATAAGACATGAAGAATTATTGAAACCAACATTGTTAGCATACATAATCAGAATATTTTATCCTATCAAGGTATAATATATATTTATTAATACGTCGATTTTGATGATAGATTTTTTAGTTATATGGATGAGTCTGTATGATGAGGTGCATTATCCTAAGTTTGATTGATTACCAGAAAGAAAAAGTATATTTACATAATTTCATTTACAACATCACGGATCACAACATCACGGATCACAACATCACGGATCACATCACGGATCACATCACGGATCACATCACGGATCACATCAATTTCTATGATTTGCAGCTAACATTTGGCTTCGAAATCCAAGGTATCGTTCCCATCTCATATTTCCTTGGTTGGGCTATTGACTAGTATTTTTAATTGCTACTTCTAGAAAAATACAAAGGTTCGCTCCGTAATTCCATGATTGAACCCTGATACATACGGGTCTTGACTGGTGAACTACCCAAAATTAATCCTGATATATATATAATCCTGTATACCTATATAATGAAGAAATGAAGCTGGAGAATTTTGAAATTTGAAAGCTTGCCAGCTTACTTAGTAGGATGGGAATAAGCTGAAGATGAAGAACTTTCTAAATCTTTCGGCTTGACTACTTCATCGATACATTGCAAGCCTCTATCTTTAACAAAGAACGAGGAAATCAAGCAAAGCCCAATTAAAGGAACTAATAAAATAAAATAATTCCCAATGGCAGTCTCATACATCTTTATAACTTGTAAAAGTTGTTCTTGGCTCAAGCCATTGGTATCAATCTTACTATAGATACGCTCCTTGAGGAGTTCCAAATAGTCTGGAGTAAGAATTCCTAAGTCTTCTTGTTTGGATATTTCCTTCAAGAGGGAGTTACTTACAATGGTGGAACCTATGGCAATTCCTACAGCACCACCAAAAGATCTTAAAACATTTCTGGTCGAAATTACAACAGCTCTATCGGCCTTCTTGGATTGTGCCTGACAAGCTACCATTGTAGGCTGGAAAGTAAAACCAACACCGGTTCCCAAGACCAAAAGAATAAGAATATGAGCATAGTCGTCAGTCTTGTGGTCCCAAATAAGTAATAATCCGTTACCTAAACACCATAAACTATAACCAGCGATCACCACCACAATATAGCGTCCAGACCTACTGATTATTTGTCCAGAAACAATTGAACCACCTGCTTGGCATAAAACCAATGGCATGATGAAAAGAGATGCTTGAATCTCTGATTTTTGTTTGATAATGGTAAAAAAATATGGTAAATAATAGATGATTCCAAAGTATGCCATACCAAAAAGAAAATTTGAAGTTAAAAGTAAGCATAAAGATGGAGTTTTGAAAATGTACAATGGGATCATTGGAAGAGCAGGGATTTTCCATTCGATGAACAAAAATGCTATCAACAATAAACCACCGACGATAAACATTGAAATAACTATAGGGGAATTCCAAGCAAAAGTTGAACCACCCCCACTGACTGGAATCAAAACTAAAATCAATCCGATAGCTGCAGTAACGATACCCAAATAATCAATTTTAAGAAACTTTTCTTTAGTCGAAAGAATGTTATCCAAATCAGTCTTCTTTTTATTTTTAATAAGAAAATGTACCATGATAATATTAAGAATCATAGTTGGTGAGACGAAATAATAGAAACCTCTCCAAGAATAATTTTTAACAAATGCAGCCATGATAAATGGGCCTATAGAATTACCAACTCCGACGCTTGCACCAAGAATACCTTGATATTTACCTCTTTGTTCTAAGGTAACAACATCACTTAAAATCACCATGGAAAGTGAACTTACTGCACCATTACCTATACCAGCGAAAGCCCTGAAGATATAAAATTGTATACCTGTTTGAGCAAATCCACAACACAAATCAGCTATGGATAAAATGAATAAACATGTTAACATAACTACTTTCCGACCAAAGATATCAGATAGTCTCCCAAATAAAATCTGACAGACACAGTTTGACAACAAAGCAGCGGTACCAGCCCAGTTAATTGTTGTTTCACAATCTAAATCCTTACCAATCTCTGCTAGTGCAACGGTAACACCAGTTTGATCAGCAAATGAAAGCATTAAAGTTAAAGATAATGAACAAAGTAAAATAATCAAGTTCTTTCTAGGTAAGAGATCCATATGTGCATCACCTAATTTTTCAGCTAATTGGTTTCTTTCAATCTCTGTAACCTTCACGTTACATTTTTCTTTATCCGAAAGTTTCAGCATTGTAATAAATATTTTAAATTAATATAAAATTCTATAGATAGTAAGAGACAAAGGGGATATGGTGACTTATAAATACTTGTACATGTCGTTAGTCGGCAAAATAAAAAATCACATAAAACAAAAAAAGAAGACAAACGGGAGATGAAAGGGATAAACACAATATCATAACGCAAGCCAGAATAGTGTCAAAAAGTTTGTCCATCAATCCGGAGGGGTCTCTAGGTGCCGTCGTTGATATGCAAACTCTAAACTAACGGTATTTTGTCTTGGAAGAAAAAAATAAATGAAAAATAATTATTCCCAATCAAGTGATATGCAATGTATCCTACATAATCCTATAGTTATACACAGTAATTGTAATTAAGGTATGAATAAAGAAAAAAGCTGGTGTGATAGGAACGAATCGGAAGCCAAGAATATACTAATTTAATGATGAATGCCCTATACTATATGTCGGACAATTCTAGATTGACAAGATGACTGCAGAAGTTCCTGCACATAGATCGTGATCTACAGGATAATTTGCAGCACCCTTGATGCAGTTCCTTATTTATCCGCCCCTCTTAAAATAGAGTTCCTCGCGGACTTAGCGGATTTTGCGGGTTGAATATTTGACTTTGGTGAGGCGCTATTGTTATCGATAAAAAAACGCTCCAAAACGTTTAGGGTGGGGGCTCTTTATCAGCAAAGCCAACGTGGAAATCTGGTTCATATCCCGATCCTTTTTTAAGTTAAAAAATAGAATTGTGGCATAATCAACATATGATTAGGATGTTAATATTCATTTTAAAAGGATTTTACTTACTTTGGGAAACTCCGTGCATTGACATGTAGGAACAAGTACCTGTCAAATCCTGAATTTTCAACATACTTGCAATTATTGGTTTAATTGATGAGTGATCCTGTCGGACCCGGATTATTTATCAATATAGCCATACATAGACAAGACCGCTTGGCATCACACGGGGCTGCGAACCATAGGGTTTCATAAGTGAAATTTGGTTGCGAATAAAGTTCAGCCACCCGTCATATTAGTATTAAGTAATCAACATTTAAGTTCTGTCAACTGCCTCATCTAATACTCTGATATAGGTAGTGCAGTTATTGATGAAAAGGGGGTGGGGTGGTAGATGTCAAGAGCCCATTTGAAGGCTTTGAAGGCTTTGGTTGCTAGAAGGTGGATCGAGGGGGGAGGGGGAAAAAGACGTTAGAGATTTGCGCCTTTGATGCGTTCAAACCTTATTTCTATTTCCTATACATTATCAGATGAGGCTTTGGGGGCTTTGGAGGCTTTTTTTTTCATTTTTTCGAAATTACCTCTCTGGCATATGGGCTACTTATTATCCGATTATAATTATATTCGAGGCGCCAGTCACTAGAGAGGCATCCAAATAAATTGGGATATTGCTTGATCTTCAGCTGAAATTGTATGGTCTCGGGTGATTCAAAGGGGGTTTATGACGATAAGCGGATTGGAATATTGATTTTTTTTCTTGACATATGATCCTAATTAACCACGATGCTCGGTTAATCTTGATCAATTGAATATTCGAGCAATTAACCAGTTAAGCAATTCAGCTTTCATACAATGACATTCTCTTTTATACCTATTGGTTTGATGCCTTCAAATTCCAATATCAATCTCACCGCAAAGATCCATTCTTCTTGAAGAACTGCCAAGATATACCTTGTAAGTACCAGTTTGGATGATCCATTGTTGAGATTCTGTATCCCAAATCGACAAATCTCTATGTAAAATTTCAAACTTCACAGTTTCACTCTTTCCCTTGTCAACAAAAACCTTATCGAATCCTCTAAGAATTTTTGGTGGTGAACCTACCAAGGTACTTGGCAATTCAATATACATTTGGCAAACAAAGCCACCTTTATAATTCCCAATATTTTTCACTTTAGCTTTAACAGTGAACAATATTTCCCATAAAGCAGGATTCCCACCAAATCCTCCACTTAAAGGAGGTGAAGTTTTATATTTGAGATTGTAACCTAATGGGTAATCAAAATTATCATCATCTGCTAAAGTTTGAACATTTTCGTCATAAAGATAAGGATAAATGAATCCTGGTACTGGATCGAATTCCTCATGGGGAAACAATGCATCTTCTTGATCACAAACATCATCTTCAACAGTTCTGTAAAATGGTAAATAATCTTCTGGATATGGTAAATATTCTGTTGGGGAATTAATTTCAGTAATTTGTAAATCACTTAATTGAAATTTTGTATAACTTAGACCAAAACCAAATTCGAATCTTGGCTTGATATTATGTTTATCAAAAAATCTATAATCAAGGTAAATATCTCTATCAAAATTATCTTGTGGGTCAGTACTTTCTTTCAAACTATCAATGATCGGAACATAATGCAGTTTCTTTTTTGCAATTGTAAAAGGTAATTTACCTGAAGGATTGACTTCCCCAAATAGTACTTCGGCAATTGCTTTCCCAGAAAATTGACCCAATGGTCCAGCATATAATATGGCTACTACATTTTCATGTTCAATCCATTTTTCCAAATTGACCGGGCCGACAGAATTAATTACAACCACCGTCTTTTGGCACTTGTCTGCTACACGTTTAATAACTTCGTCACCATTGTTCCATAACGAGAAATTCTTTCTATCACCATAATTATCATCTACTTCAATAAATCCTTCTCCACTATCAGCTGTAACAATTACAATTGATAAGTCCGCTGTTTCACTGACTTCTTCCGTTTGTTCTAAATCATAGCTTTCACTGATATAATCAATAGACATACCCCTATCCCTTGCTCTCTTGGCTATAGCTTCATAAGGGGTAATGACATATGGGTTAATGCCTGCTGCCGATCCCCAACCCGAAGTCAAAACTCCCTCATAACACCGCTGATCTTTACAATTATTGCCCTTTGGGTCGGGTCCTGCACCCAGGCCAGTTACAAAAATCTTGTTGATACCATCCTCTTTATCAATTGGTAGATTTTTCCCATCATTCTTTAATAAGACAATAGCTTCCCTGGCAACATTCAAGGCAATATCATCACTAAATTCAGATTGAGCTTTAACATGACAATTTGGTTGAATAATTGGTCCATAATGTTGGTAAGGAAATTCTTGACCAAAAGTATGGTCAGTCCACGAGCTAAAATTTGGCACATCCTCTTCACTTGGTAATTTTAAGGTTTCAACGGCGAAAAAAGGAACAAGAATCCTTGTAACCATGTCATTTAGTCTTTCTTGTGGTAGCGTTGAATTGTATACTGCTCTTGTTAAAAGTGGGCCCCAATAAGATTTACCAGTTAACCAACCGTCAAAAATCTCTCCTGGCATTGTCATATCGAGACCTGATAATGCAGAATAAACACCCGAATGCTGGGCTCCCCAATCAGATACAATAAAACCTTGAAATCCTAATTCTTCTTTCAAAAGATAATTCATTAAATAAGAATTCTCACAGGCATAAGTATTATTAACTTGATTCAATGAACACATTATACCACCAGCACCAGCTCTTATGACGTCAGCAAATGGCCACATATAAACCTCGTGCATTGCTCTATCACCTATATTCGAGCTGATCGATTCTTCGAGTCTATCCCAGTCATTATCTTCCCATTCACCGACTTGTCTAAAATGCTCTTGCTCATTACCAACGAAATTTCTAGCTATTGCAAGCACACCAGTATCTTGAATCCCTTCAACAGTTGCAGCACCCAAGATTCCTTGTAAATAAGGATCAGCTCCAAAACTTTCCCAATTTCTACCACCAGCGGCTTTTAAGCCAATTGGGCCAATAATTGGAGCCAATGCCATATGAACGCCCTTTGCTTTGTGTTCCTTCCCGATAGCTTTACCTCTAAGATATGTCAAATCTTTATTGAAAGTTGAAGCAGTTGCGATACCACTTGGGAAATTAGTAACGAAATCGGTATATCTAACACCATTTGGACCATCCTGTAAACAAAAACTGGGAATCCCCAATCTTGGTACCGACCCTGTATTACCAATACACCTACCTGATCCCCAGCCAGTTCCAGTGGTTAAATTAACCTTTTCAATAATTGACATTTTTTCAACGATTTTTCTAGTTTTATCATAGGCTTTCTGCCAAACATGATCAATTCTACCACCAATTGCTAGAGGATGTTAGTACCAAAGCCTGACAATATATTAACAGAGAAAAAAATACGTACGAGAGGGATAATAAGGTTCAGACCAAAAGAACTCACCAGGATGGCGGTCTTCGATGTAAAACAAAGGAGCTTCTTCATGAAACCCTCTTTTTTGGTGATCCAAATCGGGAAAACTTTCCTTGATAGGAACAGTGTTCCGGATATCGCTTGCGAGTGACATTACCGAAAGTAATAGAGTGAAATACATAAATGTTGTTTTAATCATGGGGGAAAATTGGAAAAAAAAAACAAATATTTGTAGGATGTAAGTGATGTATCACTTGGTTTTTGCAGCCAAGTGTGCGGGTACCGCCTCGCGAGACGGTTGTCCCATACTAAATTCCATGGGGATTAAATCGGTTTCGAGAGTATCAAATTGGAAATTGAAAACGGATATGTGTTCCTGTCACATGTGGGAATTATAAAACATGTTTTTTCCGGGAAAATCGGCTAAAAATTGATAAAATTGAATGGGGTAAAACTGGTGAGGTAAGGCGGTATGAGATTTACCACAGCGTAAATTGTATACTTATACTTCCTGAGCCCTGAAGCGTCTTTAATGGTTATGTCTATTTCATTATACATTAATTATACTCTATGTACTCATTCTAGCGGTGACTTGGACTTGAGTCACAACACTTGTAGGACTATTTTTAGTCTCTGATATACTCTGTAAAGTAGTGGATTTACTTAGTTTCCCCATTTCAATATTAGTGACATTTTGATTATTTGAAAGGGGAGAAAATGGTTTCGTATCGTCATGGAGATTAAGATTCAGTAGCGAATTAATTAGATCAAGACTATCACGAGAATTTGAATTTGATTTGAAAAATCCATGGAGGTTTCTGGTGGTAGCTTCGTTATCTAGTAGCATGGCCGATTCAAAATATCCTGGTCTTGAATCGTCAATCTTGAAATTGTTTTTGGATTTGATCCCATTGATTAAATTGAAGAAATCAATTCTATAGCTTTTGGGTAATTTGTTATGATTCAAGTAAACGTTATTGAATTTATCATTGATTTTGATGTATAAATATAATATTGGTTTGAGCGATTTGATTGAATCAAGATTGTTTTTCCGAAGGTCTATTTTTTCTAGTGTTTGTAAATTCTCTAATCCGGACAAGCTCTGTAGTTTATTATTATTAAAATTCAAGGTCGTCAAGTTTGTTAAATTTCCTGGTAAATTATGGAGATTTGTTATATAATTATCGGCAAAATTAATATATTTAACATTGACAAGTTGTCCGAGACCTTCGGGTACCGACTCCAATAGATTATTCGATAAATTCAACTTAACCAAATTACTCAACGGTTTAAAGGCAAACGAAGGGATTGAAGAGATCGAAGTATCGACAACTGTTAATTGTCTTAATAAAGACCATTTTGAATCGGGTAAATTTGGATGTTGATGACTGGTGGTGGTGGGGACTTGGGATAACGATAAAGAATGTTGATGTGAATGACTCTTGAAAGCATCGGAGCCAGCTCCATTTAAATTTGATGCAGTCGAAGTGACAGTTTGACTTCTTGTTCTAGTAGTAGGATATTTGAAGGCATTATTATTGATATAATGATCATCTTCACTGGTATTTGTTCTTGTTCTTGCTGATTTAATCGAATTGAAACTTGTTCTGGAAGTTTCGTCTTCCACTACAAGATTGAATAACACCTCAGTTATATCGCTTATTTTACTGTTTTTGATAATCAATATTCTTAATTGATCACTTAGTATATTCCAGCCAAAAACTTCATTTGGATCGTAATCACTGATTTCCAAAACCTGCAAATTCTTGAACATTCTTATGGGGATTGCCGTATCACAGGGATACTCTTCGTATCCCGCTATAGGAGATATTTTGGTCTTTGGGGTTAAAATAAAGCAGGGGAGTTTAGTAAAAGAAGAATATAAATATTTGATATCTTTGGTGATCAGTTTGGGATCTTTTGCCGAATTCCCGTTGAAATTTCGCCAATAAACCGAGGCGTTTGACACAATAGATTTCATGGATCCAATCGATGTTATTGATCTGGCATCACTATCGAAATGCTTTGAAGATCGGGCATTATTGGCCATGAAAGATATGAAAGTCGGCTCATGATTCGGGTTATCCAATCGGATATTCAACGGGCCCACGTCAACCCCCAAATTCGCCGAATCGATTTTTTCCAACATATAATATAAGTGATGAAGACTTATTGACATACGGGAAGGTTTGACCTTTGAAGAATTACGATTTTTGGAAAATAACAACAAGCCATTGGCGAGATTCTCTTCGTTTCTCCGGACGTAATTTGCAAGTTTTTGAACATAAACATCACCTTCCAACGAGTCATCGGAATGACTAAAACCTGCCATGATGAAGTTAGTTGATGACTGATGCGTTATTGTTTATTATTATCGCGAATATATAGGCTCATAATCGGAAGGCATTGAGGTAGCGAGGTGAGTTAGCGAGGTGAGTTAGCGAGGTGAGTTAGCGAGGTGATGGTGATGGTGGTGTATTTGGGAAGATTACTTGGTGAAGGTGGTGTCATTGTCGTCGTTGTGGTGGTAGTCATCGTCATTGTCATTGTCATTGTCATTATTGTTCGTCGGATTGGCGTTGATACCAGAACTATTGGCATTACTATTACTATTACCATTATTAGCGATGTCTGGCACCTCGAGATTCGGCTGGGTATCTACACTATCTCTATCACTATACATAGTGGCCACTTGGATACGTTCCATTATACTGGCCGGAGGAATACCTGCTGTTGAAGACATTGTTTCCAAGCTCCTTCTCCTGATTCTTCTGGTGGAACTGGCCAACGTCACAATACTTTCACTGTCTCTATCTCTTTCGATATTAATTCCGGGGACTTCTCTCAAATTATGAGGATTTAAATGACTACCGCTTGAAGGAGCTATGGAGGTTTCGGCGGTGCTGGCGTTAAGACTCGTGGCATCTTGAATGTGGTCGTTACTTATCACAGAAGGCGACGTGGTGGATGGCGACGACATGACACTTTTGAGCGGCGTGGTACTGACGTTATCGCTGACTGTGTCTGAGTGTTCGGAGTGATTGGATTTACCGGCTTCACTTACGTATGATTCACTGTAACTGTCGAGATCTGTATCGGTTCTGTTTCGGTTGTTATTGATGTTATTGTTGTCGGAGTTTTGGCCAGCTTCGTTTCTATGATGGACACTCTTGTTTCTTTGACTGGGATGATGACCGCTGTACTGGCTGCCGTGGTGACTAGGACGCTGGCCACCATTGGCGGTGTATTGGGACTGGTCTTGGCCATATTCGTAGCGTAAAAGATCCGGTTGACGGGCTCCATGTTGTCCCTGCATTAATCGCCTGACCCAAGAAAACCTTCCACGGGGATTACGTCTATCGAGATTGTCTGAAGTTAGTATGGGTTGTGATGGTGATGGTGGTGATTTAAAATCCTACATACCAATTTGTTCTGTATCAGTCATTGGGGCTATATTTATTAATTTCCGCGATAGACGATGATATTAGACGGTGTTATGGGCCTGCACACAGGAGCTCATATGCTGTTATATTTGCAGCCATTGGTGTGGTCGACAGCATTTGCGGTATTTTGGTTTATGATCTATATGTAGAGCTATGGACTAGTTTCAAGTTGTTGGTGTATCTCTGTCGGCAAATCAGCTGGCATTAGACTATCTTCACTGTTTATTGTCGTTGTATCCGTTTCTCGCACGACCCTCGTCTCCAATACTTTCATGATACTCGAATAAGTAGTAAGTTTCAACGGGTGAGCCTGTTCGGGAAAGTGAAGTATTATGGCAGGTATAAGTAATCACTTGTCTAACTCTATCTACAAATATATATGGTAAACTGAAGCCTAGATCTGACAATCTAGATGTGCTGGTACTCTTGTTGTGTACTTGTTGAGGATTTACTTTTACAGAAATATATACTACATCTTTACAATAGCATTATATCATAAATCATACCATCAATCATACCACCAATCATCTCTAAAATATCGTCATAAAAAATACATAAAACGGTCGTTCTTGATGCATCGGAAAAACTGTCTCGATGCAGGACCATGCTCGAAAAAAAACTGCTGCGAAATTTTTTCATCACAGAGTTGAAGCACCAAAAATCATCGGTTTATGATCAATGGAAAACCATCCATGATCTATAAACGAAGGTTGAATAGCCAAAAAGAAAAGCTCCGCGACGGGGAATTGAACCCCGGTCTACCACGCGACAAGCGGTAATTCTAGCCACTAAACTATCACGGATCTTGTTGAATCAGTTTGCCGTAAGCTCACAATCTAATGAGTTTTTCAGTCACGTGACATTTCTGTGACTTGCATGGGGCTCAATAATACCAGTCTCCAACTAGATTAGTATTTGTTTACAAAGTAGAGTATAGAAGAACGATATATCATGATTCCCATTCCTATAAAACATATACACGAACATCGGCAGGAAGGTGCCTTTACAGCTCAATCAATGACATAGACATTGAATTCAAACTCTTCGAATTCCTTCAAAACCTCTTCAGTCTGTTCCCAAGGAACACCGAAAAGTCCTGCATTAATCTTGGGCATATTAACCACCACTCTCAGGTCAACGGTCTCCAAATCTTCAAACTGGGCCAATTGCAATTTCAAATGGTTCAAAGCTTCTCTTGTATGGTGAACAATATCTTTGGGGCCCAATTTCTTGTGGCCGAAAAAATCACTGGTGAATAAACAGGTGACTAAAGTAGGACCGACCTTCTGATGACCGGGATCGACAGAAGTGCTTGCAATAACTTGACATTTCCCCAAGAGCGAAGAACTGTTTGCTTTATATTGAGAGCAATATGAGACATGCTGTTTGTAAGTACTGGGGTAATTCCGCTTGAAAATAGCTGCCACCCCGGCACCCCATGATCCTCTACAATTACAGGCGTGAGCAAGGATCGAGAGCTTGGAACTTTTGTGGGAGAATAAATCACCTTTTATGTAATTAATCATTGTAGTACAAGAGTGAGCGATGGTATGCAGGTTGATATTTGGAAGGAATTACATGCAGGTTTTTCAATAACCTATTTATGGTGAGGTCATACTAGTGGTATCATACTAGTGGGACCGATACTGTTCATCGGTTAATCTGTATATATTTAGACTAGATACTTTTCTACATATATTATGTCTAAATTTCTGTACATTTGCTAGATACTTTTCTACATATATTATGTCTAAATTTCTGTACATTTGCTAGATCCTTTTCTACATATATAATGTCTAAATTTCTGTACATTTGCTAGATACTTTTCTACATATATAATATCTAAGTTTCTGTCCACTGTCCACTGTTCACTCTCCACTTCTACTTCCACCCCTGGCTAGCTCCATACAACTTCCTCTATAACAAGCCGATTATTCCTGCAAAAATCCCCATCCCAACGGGAACCACCATCCCCACTCCCCGGTCTTCCGAAGAACTGGTAGCATCAATACCACCTACCGAAAGTCTATCTTCATACCAATCCAATTTCGTAGCAAATTGCTCTATCGACGTAATGGGGAATTCCGGATCTTGTAATAACGTCGTGTAAGAGTCGTCACTGTAAGAATAAATCATTTTAGCGAGGGAGGTGAAATACTTGGGGATATCCATGTCAGCCGTTCGTTGGAACATAAAATATTCGGCCCCGTTGTCTCTAACATCACTAACTAGTTTAGTGAGGAAATTCAAATCTTCCGATTTGACATCGGTGGTGTCGGAAGCTGCTAATGTTAACGAAAGGAGTGATAAGGTAATTAATGGGAATTTCATTTTTGTTTCAATTAATTAATTTTAGCCATTTTTGCGAGTTTGGATTTGCAGCTGAGGTTCCAGAAAATGTAAATATTGTCGAGGGACGTACACGACTGAGAGAATTAGGGGTAACACAAGGACAGAGACAGATAAAATCAATCATATATAACATCTAACTATTCCCAGAATTTGGTTAAATTTCTACCGGCACCATTGAATGCCAAAACATTTGGACTATCAACTTTAACGTCTTGAAGAACACCTTTAGTACCGAATTTGATTACTTTTTCCTTCAAAACTGCCGGTTCCAATAAACCAGTGGAATATTCAGAATTAATATCTGGTTGTAACGATAAGAAATAAGATAATAAACCAGCAACTTGTGGAGATGCCATAGAGGTACCAGACATCGTGGTAGTATCTCCAATAATATAAGTTGAAAGAATATCTTCACCAGGAGCGAAAATGTCGACACATTTCCCCCAATTGGAGAAACTGGCTCTTGAATCTTGGGAATTAGAAGCTCCAACTGTGATTGGACCAGTGGCTCTGGCAGGGGAAAAATCACAAGCATCTTGATCATCATTACCAGCAGCAACTGCTACATGAATACCAGCTTTAACAGCAGCATTGATAGCAAGGTCTAATGATTCTTGACTAGCACCTCCTAAAGACATATTAATTACTGAGCCTTTAAATCCCTTTTTGGCAGCGGCAACTTTTTGTTTATGATCATTAACCACGTATTCGATACCTTTGATAATATCAGAAGTTAAACCAGATCCCAATAAATTCATAACCGATACGGCCACCAATTCAACATCTTTGGCAACCCCATAAGTTTTGGAGCCAATAATACCAGCACAATGAGTTCCATGACCATTGGTATCCATGTTAAGTTTGGGGAAAGCAATTGATTCTCCCCAGCTAGCTCTACCACCAAATTCCTCATGACTGACTTTGATACCGGTATCAATAACATAAGCAGTAACCCCTTTACCGCCATTATTGTCATATTCGTAATTAGCAGACACAAATTGTTCTTGTTGACTTAATCTAGCAAGACCCCAAGGAGCATCCTTTTGTATATCATACTCGTTGATTTTAACTTTAGTATCCTTTTCGATATACTTAACATCGCCATTTCTTTGAATCATTTCGATCATTTCATTGTTTAAAAAACCAAAATATCCCTTGAAATTGTCCACGTCAAAGAATTCAAGGTCACTACTCTTCAATCGGTATTTAAGAATAGCCGACATCGATTTCGAATCCAAGGTTTCAACCATTTGTTGGTATTCGTTCAAAATCCATGACTTGTGGGCCGCGAAATCATCGGCGCTAACGTCGTCCTTGAAAGCAATGATGTATCTATCAGGCACAACGTCTTCGAACTTATGGGCGTTAACGATGGGCGCTAAACTAGCGGATTTTTCAGGGGCGCTGGGGCCGTTTGAAAGCTTCAAAGGAATTTGGAATTGGGGGATGTGGAGGGCATCTTGAATGTCATTTATGAGGGCCGCTGAAGCCGTGGTGGCGACGAGGAGTGGCAAAATGGATGAGAGTTTCATGGTTTCAGGGAGATATCAAAAGAAAAAATGCGCATGACATTGGGGGAGGAGTGTGGAGACAGAGCGAAAAAGGGGCGACATTGAGACACAAACCACGACATTGCGAGACATTGACTTGGATGTTAGAAACCTGGGAGTGGCAGATAGCGAGAAAAAGAAACACAGAAAAAGGAAAATAGATTGGGGAAGTGCGGGCGATCGTGCGGGCGATTGTCCGGGACGTGGGATTGTGCGGGACCGGTTTACTGGGGATGTGGGACCGCGGGATGGCCAGCGCTGTGCGTAGCCAATGGACCAACGGACACAGCGAATCGGGGAGCTGCTGCCAACACCACCACCACCAACACACAGTAACTACTATAATATAGATCTCCCACCAACGCCAGCATCAGCTTAGCTAGACAATGCCGTGTAAAAGGAACAGCCCCCTTGGCATAATAGTGAAACGAATATGGGGATTTCTTGTCATGATATCATATCTGTATCGTGGTAAAAATAGCAAGCATGGAATCCCATTACACGACTCTGTGCCAAAACCATCCCGATGGTACCATCCGACAGTACCAGCGTCGCGGCGGTGACAGTCAGCCTGTATATAGTCCGCAGACATGTTGCTAGCACTGCAATCGGATTATTAACGGCCGCCATGGTCTGATTCACTGGTATGGGGAATGGAGTTATCATAAGGTGACTGCAACAATTGGTCACGCCAAGTGTTTTTTTTGGGGTGGTTTACCATTATTTCCCGCCTTTTAGGTCATAAAATTTGATATTTATGGGATTGTGCGTAAACAGTTTTTCCGGTTGACGGATGATAGTGCCTTGGTAAATAATTAGCAAACGTTTTGAAAATAGAGTTATTTCAGGTCTTCGACTTGAACAGTTTACTAAAAAATGGAGGCTGGTATTCTATGAGGGGAACATTGTTATCGAAAATTTTTTACCCGAAAAACTGTATTCATAACGTCATATGGAGAACTGGTATTATTGTAATAATGGCAAATTATTGGCTAATGCCACATGAGCCGCAGAAAAAGTTTTTCCGAGTTATTGACCCTTGCCCAAATTCAGCTATTTGCAGCAAAAAGTTTTTCCGAGTTTGGCACGATGAAGTCATAACAATAAATTCCTTTTGTTTGCATTTAAAACCGTGAAATTCCCGGATTTTTTTCACTTTTTTTCAAAAAATAAACTTTAGTAAAATGTCGATGTTTGAAGAAGATCAAAATCAATCATCACAACCACAACAACAAACTCAACTGCCACAACAGCAGAGTTCCCAAGAATCAAACACTCCGATTGGTTCTGATGCTGAAAACCCAAGTATAGATAAAATAGAAGATCCAGCAGAATTAGAAGAACAACTTCCTGCCCTTCCTGCAAAATCCATGAAAGATTATGTTTCAACATGTGTTTTCTGTTTGTTAATTGCATTTGGTGGTTTCGTATTCGGTTTTGATACTGGAACTATTTCTGGTTTTGTTAATATGACCGATTATAAGAGAAGATTCGGTGAAATTGGTGCAGATGGGGAACATATGTTATCCAATACTAGAACTGGGGTTATTGTTTCTTTATTCAATGTTGGTTGTGCCGTTGGTGGTCTTGCATTATCTAAAGTAGGTGATATGTATGGTAGAAGAATGGGTTTAATGTTTTCTATGGTTATTTATGTCATTGGAATTATTGTCCAAATTTCTTCTTCCACCAAATGGTATCAAATCGTCGTTGGTAGAGTTATCACTGGTTTAGCTGTTGGTTGTGTCTCTGTTCTTTCTCCTTTATTTATTGGTGAAAGTGCTCCAAAACATTTAAGAGGTACTTTGGTTTGCTGTTTCCAATTATTTATCACTTTTGGTATTTTCTTGGGTTATTGTACTAATTATGGTACCAAAGAAGCTTACTCCGATTCAAGACAATGGAGAATTCCTCTTGGTTTATGTTTTGCTTGGGCTATCTTTTTAACAATTGGTATGATTTGTATGCCAGAGTCTCCAAGATACTTAGCTGAAAAGGGTAAAATAGACGAAGCAAGATTTTCCGTTGCTAGATCAAATAAAGTCGACCCTGAACATCCTGCTGTTTATGCCGAAGTTAGATTAATTCAAGCTGGTATTGATAGAGAAAATTTGGCTGGTAGTGCATCCTGGACTCAATTAATCACTGGTAAGCCAAAGATTTTAGGTAGAGTTATTGTCGGTATGGTTTTACAATCTTTACAACAATTGAGTGGTAACAATTACTTTTTCTACTACGGTACTACTATTTTCCAAGCTGTTGGTTTAGAGGATTCTTTCCAGACCTCTATTGTCTTGGGTATTGTTAATTTCGCTTCTACTTTTGTTGGTATTTATGCTATCGAGAAAATGGGTAGAAGATTATGTTTATTGGTTGGTTCCCTTTGTATGGTTGTTTGTTTCATTATTTATTCTGTTTTAGGTTCTGTTGCCTTATACACTGACGGATATGATGGTCCAACCTCCAAACCAGTTGGTAACGCTATGATTTTCATTGTCTGTCTTTTCATTTTCTTCTTTGCTTCAACATGGGCTGGTGGTGTCTATTCTATTGTTTCTGAATTATACCCATTAAGAATTAGATCCAAGGCTATGGCTGTTGCAACTGCTGCTAATTGGTTATGGGGATTTTTGATTTCCTTCTTTACTCCATTCATTACGGCAGAAATCCATTTCTACTATGGTTTTGTTTTCACAGGATGTTTGATTTTCTCTTTCTTCTTTACTTATTTCTGTATTTACGAAACTAAGGGATTATCTTTGGAAGAAGTTGATGAATTGTATGCTTCCGATTGTAAACCATGGCAATCTGTCGGTTGGACTCCTCCATCTAAAGATTACATGGCTAATACTACTGGTTACGCCAAGGAAGCTAAACCTGAACTGGTCATGAAGGAACGTGCATAAATAGACTTTGATAGATTTTAAAATAATACGTTTGTATTTTAGGACTTTTCGTAGAATATTTCACCTGATATGTTATCTATAGAGGAGGATTAGTAATATGTCTTGAAATCAAGTGGGAAATACATGATACAAAAGCGTACTCTTAGGCCAATCTCTAGAAAAGAATCTTGAACAAAGTACACTGCAAAGTTAAGGATTAACGGGGGCGTAGAACAATCATTGGGTACTCTGGATTACTGAATGGGATTTTATGTATTTGTAACGATGGTCTATAGCTCCGAATATTCTTAGCCAGTGTTTTATGGTTGCAAAAAGAAGGGTTTGTGGCCAGGGGATAATACAAGAAATGAAATTCAAACGTGAATTAAACTATAAACGAAAAGAACTAGAAAATGTTTTTTAACCTGAAAAGACCCAAGTACTATACAATTAGAGTAAAGCAATAACAGCAGCAAAACCAGCGACGACAGAAGCACCTTTAACGGCAGCAGCACCAGTTTGAACTTCAACTTCTGGGATAGAAGAAGCGGCAGCAGATGAAGAAGCAGCTTCAGTGGTTTCTTCAGCGGCTTCGGAGGCAGCAGCTTCAGAAGTGGCAGCTTCAGTGGTTTCTTCAGCAGCAGTGGTTTCTTCAGCAGCGGTGGTTTCTTCAGCAGCAGTAGTTTCTTCAGCAGCAGTAGTTTCTTCAGCAGCGGTGGTTTCTTCAGCAGCAGAGGTAGCAGCTTCAGTGGTAGCGGCTTCGGAAGTAGTAGCTGGAGTGGTTTCAGCTTGAGTAGTAGCAGCTTCTTCAGCAGCATCAGCTAAAGCAGAAGCAGCAGAATCAGGAATGAACCAGAAAGGAGATGGAACACCAACAACAGAACATTGGGAAGAAGCAATGGAAGTGAAAGATTCAACATCTTGACCTTGACATGCTTCAGCAACACAACTAGCAATGGCACCAGCGAAACTACTCATGACACATAAACATCCAGTATCCCAGTAAGGACATGGAGTTGAACCAGTATCTTCACCAACACAATCTTTAGCACACTCTGGGATTGAAGAGTAGATTGGGTCAGCAAAACCGTTAATGGAAGCAGTCTTTGGAACAGCAGGATAAGTAGACCAGTTATTAGACATAGCGAATGTTAATTAAATTAGAGAGTAGAGAATAAAAAATATTCCAGAGGATTTGCCTGGTATTTATATTATTTCATAAAGTTTCAAATAAAAACTCGGGTGCAAAAAGATTCTCCAATTCCAGTAACTTTCAATCCATAAACAGCAAAGAGTCCAGATTCTTCAGCTAATGCTACCAATACGAAGAGAGATTAATTGAAATAATATGAAAAAAAAAAAGACCCAGAAATATTTTTGGTAATTATGCCTTAAATATCGCCTAATTGTTCCTAATTCGGAAATTAATTTTATTTTTGTCTATTGTAAATTCTCGGGAATAGACGCAACAAGAATTCTTGGACTTTTCTGTACAGGAAAACCCTATGTCTCATGTGCATAGTTCGATTAGATAATTTTAACTTTGCACAGAGAGATCTGGGGCACATGTCCAACTGTTCCTACTGGCTAAGTTATTGTCAAGAGATATTTTTTCTGCCCTTCTTTTTTCTTGTATACAATATTGCTTATTTTAGGTTTGTATTCTCTGGCTTGAAGATATTTCGGAATTATAAAGACGCTAATTGTATGTTATAGACTCTGAGGCCTGATTGGCTTTCAACTCGGACCGGCTACGGAAAAAATCACTTTCTGCCGACGGCATGTATATGCACGCTAATGCACCATCGCGCACAACCTGATCCAGATGCATAACCATACAGAAACGAAGCTTAACAGTAGTATAAGTCAAGGTTTTTATGGTACGATATCTCCGTACAAGGCAATTTTAGGGTGTCAATGCTCTGGCTCTTGTATCAAACGTAGGAACAATAAAGGGAAGAGAGGTCATAGCCAATCCAGACTTTGGGGAAGCTTTTGGATGAAATAGAAACTAATATATTCACTATATACTTAAGCTAATAATGCAAGAATAGACCCTAATACCACAGTTAGTCCCCCGGCTACTTTAGCCCCTTTACCCTCTGAAGAAGTTGAGTCTTCGTCTTCGTCAGAACTTGTTGAAGAAGATGAAGTACTTGTCTCTGTAGAATCTTTAGTAGTATTCTTTGAAGAAGAAGTAGATTCTTCATCTTCATCGGCTTGATCAGTGGTTTCGGAATCATCTAATAAATACTCCCATTCAGTTTCAGTTGGTGTTGGGGCCGCTTCATTGGCATCACCGGCAGCACTGGTTAAAGCAGCAGTGATTGAGGCAGGCATTAACCAAAGATTTGCACCCACAGAAGAACATAACGAATAAGCTAAAGAAGTAGCACTAACGACATCATCCTCTTTACATTCTTCGGCAATACATTGACCAACCATACCCGACCATTGTGGCATAACACATAAGCATCCAGTATCCCAATAAGGACATGGAGTATTACCAGTTGAAACTTCAACACATTTTCTAGCACATTTTGGTAAATCACCATAGAGAGGATCAGCAAATCCATTTATAGAAGCCGTCTTTGGCACTTCTGGATAAGTAGCCCAATTATTAGCAGCTTGGGCAATAGCAATTAATGATAAAGTAGTTAAAGATAATTTCATAATGGATTAATATCTAGAATTTACATTAAGATGTGGAACTTTATATATTAAAAAGACGTTGTAAGCTACTTCCGGTTCAGAGCCAATGGGGATTTGTATGCCATACGCTAAGGCTTTTTACTAAAAAAATGAAATTAATTAAATTTTGATTAATCTGATAATTTGTCAAATCCGTTTCGGACATATCGTATGTTGGCCGGTGGAGAACCTAAAGCTTGTCTAACTTCGGAAATACCGAGCCGTTTCCAATAATGTTACACAAAGCATGAATGGAAGGGACTGTACGAAACGTTTGTTAACAGACTTCGTAAATGGAGTACGAGGTGGGGAGGAGAAAGTCTTCATCTGGTATCCATTTTTCGATTTTAATATAGATGTTGCCTGATTCAAAATCTTCTAATGTCATAAATCGAAGTCTTGGGGTCTTGGTGCCTTGGTCATAAAATCCGTCTGCTTGGCTCTGGTGATGAAATAGATAAAATTGTCACACGGCGTATGCATGATTTTTTTTTTTTTCGTTTTTTTTTTTTTTTTTTTTTTTTTT